>JAVJAQ010001650.1:0-112461 GCA_032362365.1 Zygogramma bicolorata
TACGGCAGTGAGAAATTGATTGGAATGTGAAAGGGGAGATGAAACAAGTTCACAAATAGTTTTGAAAAGTAACTTGTGTGAAGATAGCGTCGGGCGCTGGCGCCCGGATCCAGCGCCCTATCCCCACTACCAAGCCAAGTTTACACGGTACCATTTCTCTTCAACTACAGTTACGCTCTGGTATAGTTTCGAGTAAAAAGTGGGTTTCCCATTAACATTATTTGACAAATAAGTTCCATCAAATACATATGAAAATAAACAAGGTTTGTGTTATTTATTATTCACAACTAGACTAGGTTTGACTGTCCCGTCGGTTTCGAAAACTGAAAATTTCAGAAAAAAGTTATACAGTAGTGAATGGCTCAAATGTGATGTTGTGTTTTGTTTTGTGGATTTTGAGAAAAAAATTATTTACCCCCACAAAACGAATTGAATTTTGACACTGTTCCCGTCGGTTTGGAAAAATGAAATTTCTAGGAATACCTTATCTAGTGGATCACTATCGATGGTTTGGATGCCATTGTGTCACATAGCACGGATTTTGAGAAAAAAATCACTTGCCCCCACCCAAAAAAATTGAATTTTAACATTGTTCCCGTCGGTTTTGAAGAATAAAATTTCCGGAAATACCTTAACTAGTGGATAACTATCGATGGTGGATGCCATTGTGTTACATGGCACGGATTTTGAGAAAAAAATTATTTACCCCCACCAAAGTGTTAGATCCGAATATTCGAAATACCTGCCTGTGCTGGGGATGACTCAAGGGTTATGGCGATATGACCAACCGCTGAGTCATACACCCCGATAGATGAAAACTACCAGTATAGTTCTAACGTTCGTACGAGACAGTGGGTCTGTGGTTTTAAAATTATTGTGGGTGAATAGTTGTGATTATTGTATTGTGGTGTTGGCATTTATTCAAGGTAGGAGTGGTTCTTTTGTATACCATGAGCTTTAGCGATTTTCATTCGGAGCTACTTTGTGGAAGCAATTTATAGGTATTCTATTATTACCACATTGTTTTGCTTTGCTGTATTCAAACTAAGTTAAAGCTTAAGTGGTCCATCTTACCCTGGTCTGTGTGACCTTCTGTTTGGGATCTAAGTGGTCCATCTTACCCTGGTCTGTGTGACCTTCTGCTTGGGATCTAAGTGGTCCATCTCACCCTGGTCTGTGTGACCTTCTGCTTGGGATCTAAGTGGTCCATCTCACCCTGGTCTGTGTGACCTTCTGCTTGGGATCTATGTGGTCCATCTTACCCTGGTCTGTGTGACCTTCTGCTTGGGATCTATGTGGTCCATCTTACCCTGGTCTGTGTGACCTTCTGCTTGGGATCTAAGTGGTCCATCTTACCCTGGTCTGTGTGTCCTTCTGCTTGGGATCTAAGTGGTCCATCTCACCCTGGTCTGTGTGACCTTCTGCTTGGGATCTAAGTGGTCCATCTTACCCTGGTCTGTGTGACCTTCTGTTTGGGATCTAAGTGGTCCATCTTACCCTGGTCTGTGTGACCTTCTGTTTGGGACCTAAGTGGTCCAAGCGGTGGCCTGAATTATGTTGTATATTTTCTATACTTATTGTTATTGCCATGCTTGTTTAGATATGTTGAAATATAATGTAGGTATCCTGCTATCGAGGGTTTGCTGTTTTTATATGTATGTATATATGTGTATATGTATATGTGCGTGTGTGTGCGCATATGGGTATGTGTATTCATGTATGTAATCATTTCTGATCAATTAAATTGTGGAGTCATTATATGAGTTTCATTCAAGTCACGTAGAACCCCCCAAAAAAAAACCGTCACAACTTTCAGAAGTGGGATAAATTCAGCGCCTTTGTGAACATAATTTACCTACTTTTCTCATATCTGGACAAGTAATTCATGTATTTCCCAAGATCTGGTGTACGTAAAGCCCACTTATTCAAGGTAAGCTACAAAACAACATGGGTAGGCGAGATGGTTACAGGTCCAAAAGAGCTAGAGATGGATCTTCTAGTGAAAGATCTATTGCCGAGGGAACGAGAGAGAGAAGAAAACGACAAAGAAGGGAGGGGTCTCCCTCGCGTTCCATCGACAGGCTGAGCGAAATCATGTCGGAGTTTATGCAGAGTATGGCGACGAGACCAACTACAAGTTTACCAAGCGTAAGGGGTGATGCTATACCCCCTTTTAATCCGGAAGATCTTTCACATGATGACTAGAAAAAAAAAACAGCGAACGAAACATATGCTAAGTATTACTATGAGAAGTTATCCCTACTGAGCAGATGTAAAATATTTGGGAAGGACGCCGTCTCTTGCATAACTGGTGGACTCACTGAACAATATGTCATTGCAGCAGCCCGAGCTGGAAATCACCAGGATCCAGAATCTCTTTTGACTATCTTCGAACAGTGACGAATAATGCAGCGTTTAGCAAGGGACCAAGCACTTATTGACGAGGTGGCTACCATCTCCGGAGTGTATGAAGACTTATTAGAACTCCGGCGAGTGGCTAGTGAGAATATTAGTAAATCTCAACGAAGGATGAAGGAAAGTTTCGATAGGAAAAGGAAGAAACCACGCCAATATGGAATAGGAGACTTGATTCTTATTGAGAAGCAACAGCTTCCAGAAGCAGGACCAAGTCAAAAATGGTCCCACCTTTTAGTGGGCCAATGGTGGTGAAAAAAAAATGTTGCCCTATGATTGATATGTTGTACAGATGGAGGGGTATCAGATTCGTCAGCCAGCGAAAGCGATGGTGATAGTCAGATGCCAATGCCTATTGATTCGGAGATTGACTGACTTGCCTCGGGGCGAGACAATATGCAGTATGGCCGACTGTTAGATCCGAATATTCGAAATACCTGCCTGTGCTGGGGATGACTCAAGGGTTATGGCGATATGACCAACCGCTGAGTCATACACCCCGATAGATGAAAACTACCAGTATAGTTCTAACGTTCGTACGAGACAGTGGGTCTGTGGTTTTAAAATTATTGTGGGTGAATAGTTGTGATTATTGTATTGTGGTGTTGGCATTTATTCAAGGTAGGAGTGGTTCTTTTGTATACCATGAGCTTTAGCGATTTTCATTCGGAGCTACTTTGTGGAAGCAATTTATAGGTATTCTATTATTACCACATTGTTTTGCTTTGCTGTATTCAAACTAAGTTAAAGCTTAAGTGGTCCATCTTACCCTGGTCTGTGTGACCTTCTGTTTGGGATCTAAGTGGTCCATCTTACCCTGGTCTGTGTGACCTTCTGCTTGGGATCTAAGTGGTCCATCTCACCCTGGTCTGTGTGACCTTCTGCTTGGGATCTAAGTGGTCCATCTCACCCTGGTCTGTGTGACCTTCTGCTTGGGATCTATGTGGTCCATCTTACCCTGGTCTGTGTGACCTTCTGCTTGGGATCTATGTGGTCCATCTTACCCTGGTCTGTGTGACCTTCTGCTTGGGATCTAAGTGGTCCATCTTACCCTGGTCTGTGTGTCCTTCTGCTTGGGATCTAAGTGGTCCATCTCACCCTGGTCTGTGTGACCTTCTGCTTGGGATCTAAGTGGTCCATCTTACCCTGGTCTGTGTGACCTTCTGTTTGGGATCTAAGCGGTCCATCTTACCCTGGTCTGTGTGACCTTCTGTTTGGGACCTAAGTGGTCCAAGCGGTGGCCTGAATTATGTTGTATATTTTCTATACTTATTGTTATTGCCATGCTTGTTTAGATATGTTGAAATATAATGTAGGTATCCTGCTATCGAGGGTTTGCTGTTTTTATATGTATGTATATATGTGTATATGTGCGTGTGTGTGCGCATATGGGTATGTGTATTCATGTATGTAATCATTTCTGATCAATTAAATTGTGGAGTCATTATATGAGTTTCATTCAAGTCACGTAGAACCCCCCAAAAAAAAACCGTCACAAAAGAAATTGAATTTTGACACTGTTTCCGTCGGTTTGGAAAATGGAAATTTCTGGAAATACCTTATCTAGTGAATTACTTTCGATGGCTTGGATGCCATTGTGTCACATAGCAAGGATTTTGAGAAAAAAATTATTTACCCCCACCAAAGAAATTGAATTTTGACACTGTTCCCGTCGGTTTGGAAAAATGAAATTTCCGGAAATACCTCATCTAGTGAATTACTATCGAAGGCTTGGATGCCATTGTGTCACATAGCATGGATTTTGAGAAAAAAATTATTTACCCCCACCCAAAAAAATTGAATTTTGACATTGTTCCCGTCGGTTTTGAAAAATGAAATTTCTAGAAATACCTTAACTAGTGAATTACTATCGATGGCTTGGATGCCATTGTGTCACATAGCACGGATTTTGAGAAAAAAATTATGTACCCCCACCAAAGAAATTGAATTTTGACACTGTTTCCGTCGGTTTGGAAGAATGAAATTTCTGGAAATACCTTATCTAATGAATTACTATCGAAGGCTTGGATGCCATTGTGTCACATAGCATGAATTTTGAGAAAAAAATTATTTACCCCCACCAAAAAAATTGAATTTTGACACTGTTCCCGTCGGTTTGGAAAAATGAAATTTCTGGAAATACCTTATCTAGTGGATAACTATCGATGGCTTGGATGCCATTGTGTCACATAGCACGGATTTTGAGAAAAAAATTATTTACCCCCACCAAAGAAATTGAATTTTGACACTGTTCCTTTTTTTTTGGAAAAATGAAATTCCTGGAAATACCTTATCTAGTGGATAACTATCGATGGCTTGGATGCCATTGTGTCACATAGCATGGATTTTAAGAAAAAAATTATTTACCCCCACCAAAAAAATTTAATTTTGACACTGTTCCCGTCGGTTTGGAAAAATGAAATTTCTGGAAATACCTTATCTAGTGGATAACTATCGATGGCTTGGATGCCATTGTGTCACATAGCATGGATTTTGAGAAATAAATTATTTGCCCCCACCCAAAAAAATTGAATTTTGGCATTGCTCCCGTCGGTTTGGAAAAAAAAATTTCTAGAAATACCTTATCTAGTGGATTACTATCGATGGCTTGGGTGCCATTGTGTCACATACCTAGCACGAATTTTGAGAAAAAAATTATTTGCCCCCACCCAAAAAAATTGAATTTTGACATTGTTCCCGTCGGTTTGGAAAGATGAAATTTCTGGAAATACCTTATCCAGTGAATTACTATCGAAGGCTTGGATGCCATTGTCTCACATAGCACAGATTTTGAGAAAAAAATTATTTACCCCCACCAAAGAAATTTAATTTTGACACTGTTCCCGTTGGTTTGGAAAAATAAAATTTCTGGAAATACCTTATCTAGTGGATAACTATCGATGGCTTGGATGCCATTGTGTCACATAGCAAGGATTTTGAGAAAAAAATTATTTACCCCTACCAAAGAAATTGAATTTTAACACTGTTTCCGTCGGTTTGGAAAAATGAAATTTCTGGAAATACCTTATCTAGTGAATTACTATCGAAGGCTTGGATGCCATTGTGTCACATAGCATGGATTTTGAGAAAAAAATTATTTACCCCCACCCAAAAAAATTGAATTTTGACATTGTTCCCGTCGGTATTGAAAAATGAAATTTCTAGAAATACCTTAACTAGTGAATTACTATCGATGGCTTGGATGCCATTGTGTCACATAGCACGGATTTTGAGAAAAAAATTATTTACCCCCACCAAAGAAATTGAATTTTGACACTGTTCCCGTCGGTTTGGAAAAATGAAATTTCTGGAAATACCTTATCTAGTGGATAACTATCGATGGCTTGGATGCCATTGTGTCACATAGCACGGATTTTGAGAAAAAAATTATTTACCCCCACCAAAGAAATTGAATTTTGACACTGTTCCCGTCGGTTTGGAAAAATGAAATTTCTGGAAATACCTTATCTAGTGAATTACTATCGATGGCTTGGATGCCATTGTGTCACATAGCACGGATTTTGAGAAAAAAATGATCTACCCCCACCAAAGAAATTGAATTTTGACACTGTTCCCGTCGGTTTGGAAAAATGAAATTTCTGGAAATACCTTATCCAGTGAATTACTATCGATGGCTTGGATGCCATTGTGTCACATAGTACGGATTTTGAGAAAAAAAATTATTTACCCCCACCCAAAAAAATTGAATTTTGACATTGTTCCCGTCGGTTTTGAAAAATGAAATTTCTAGAAATACCTTAACTAGTGAATTACTATCGATGGCTTGGATGCCATTGTCTCACATAGCACAGATTTTGAGAAAAAAAATATTTACCCCCACCAAAGAAATTGAACTTTGACACTGTTCCCGTCGGTTCGGAAAAATGAAATTTCTGGAAATACCTTATCGAGTGAATTACTATCGATGGCTTGGATGCCATTGTGTCACATAGCACGGATTTTGGGAAAAAATTATTTACCCCCACCAAAGAAATTGAATTTTGACACTGTTCCCGTCGGTTTGGAAGAATGAAATTTCTAGGAATAATTCAAATAGTGGATATAGATCGATTGCTTGAATGTCATTGTGTCACATAGTACGAATTTTGAGAAAGAAAATATTTACCCCGACCGAAAAAAAATGAGTTTCGACACTGTTTCCGTCGGTTTGCAGAAATTAAATTTTTAGGGATAGCCGATCTAGATTTTGTTTATCGATGGCTTGATACAATGTTGACACAAAGCATGAATTTGACACTGTTTCCATTGGTTTGCATAGATAATATTCTCAGGGATACCTCATATAGGCGCTTTTCAACGAAGGCATATATTTATCCGGGGAAGAACCAAAGTGAATTTATATATTAACCAACTTTTAGAAAACGTATTCATGATGGGAAGTTTTGGAAAAATCTATGTCATCTAAAACATAATAACTCAGCAAAAATATCCCATGCAGGTGCAAACCTGCCCTTTTTTCGTTTCAAATGTATTTTCTGAAGTTGTCTTAGCTGAAGCAAACTTTTCCTAGATCCTAAGCATCTTCAGGAGAAGAAAATTGATAGGTACTCATCTATCATGATATCAATGATGAAGATGCTAAACTTGTTAGCGAAACGCTTGTCGAGTGCAAAAATATCAGTTTCGTTTTATGGTAGTTGATCTCTACGAAAAGTTTTAACTTTTACACCAAAAGTTTCAATATCATCGTTTATTTAAGCTGAAACAGCAAATTTTTTTCAATTGTATAGACTGAAGAGCTCATTTTGAAATAATTTTCTCACTTTTGATTGCATGACCCCAAAGTACATCTAAAATGTTCATTCGAGCCAAAAACTCAAAAAGAAATTATAACCGTGGAGCATTATTCAGCTATATTATGTTTGTATCTTACTAGAACGCTGCACCTTAATACCCTGAATTCGATGCGAGTATCTCTTACTTCGTATTTCCTTGCAGCGAACGAGCGTCGATCGACTAAGCGAATTTTAAATTGTGTTCAACTCTCTCTCCTGCCCAAGTGTCAGTTTGCCGTATATTTGGATAACTATCTTTACGCATTCTGCGTTTGTTGTTCATCTATTGATTGATCTGATCTGACTTGTGTTTCAGTGTAATATTCAATTTTCATTCTTTGAAAGTGTGTTTTCCGAGTAAATCCTCATTCGATTTGTTAAATATCAAACCTTATTTGATATTTACTTTCTTTCATTGGGTCTTGTTGATATATTCGTTCAATAACAATGAAATATAATATTAAAGTTATCATTCAACGAATGATTGAATTCAATAAAAAACTGAAACCTGCGGATTTGCTCGCTATGAGTTTCAACGATCCATTTTTGGATCAATTGGTAAAGAATGTTAAAGACAAAAAAATTATGAAAAACAAAAAAAATGTTCCTGCAGACTATCAAGCGCAATTTTAAACTCGTTGAAAAATTATTCAATCAGCACATAGAACCGGACGAATCTGTACAAAGAGTGGAAGAAAAATATATCTGTTATGATGATTATTTTGAACATGTTGCCGAATTTTACGATATGGAACCAATTGATGGAAATAAAATACAAGTCGAGGATTCGATGAATAACATAATGTGTTCCAGTGCAAATATCCATCAGAAACGTAATTCATCTTCATCTGCGTCTAACTGCAACAACGAATGTGAAGGATAATAGTTCATTTGAATCTGTTACGATGTTCGATCAAGAATATATACAACCGATTACTGAATCGACACCAAAAATCTGTAATGATTATGGTCCCAATAATGACTATTCATTTACGCCAGATTCCGAATTCAAGACAGAATTGGCTAGGCGACAAGAAAAAAATAGCGAATCAATAAGTGATGTTGATGAAATACCTGGAGTTTCTTCCGATGAATTGAATAAAAATAGTTTAACGGATTCTTCTGTCTCATTCCCAAAATTGATAGATTCGTGCTCTCCTGGAACAGGCGTACTTCCGGAAGGAAGCTGTAATGTTGAAGTTAATCAACATTCTAATGTGAGGAGAACTGATTATTCACATTGCACGTTTTTTGAAGGTGGTTTTGAAATTCATGAAAAGCAATGCGTTTTATAGGATCAGATATTTCACTGACCGCTGCCTAATTTTTGCATATTGTCGGCATAACTATCGTAAATGTAAAAATTTCAAAATAATAAAACGACCACGGAAAATCAAAGGAATGTCGCAGTATATAGTACTTCGAGAGATTACTGTCACAACTATAAAATCAGGAATTCAAAGGGATATGTGCAAAAATGAATTACGGAGGGTAACAGCTGGCGAGTTTAAGAAAAAACCATCAAAAGAGCGGATATTAATGTTATAAAGCGGGGAAATATTCAAAATATTCAGTCGGATGCCACAGTTCGGAAAATACGAAGTGATGGCAAAATAGTATATTATGCAACGATCGTGTAATGATGGTTATTAATATATGAGCATAAACCGGGATACGAAACGAGCCGAAGGTGAGTTTCGTATGGTTTATGCGAGTGTATTAATAACCATTACATGAGAGTTGCATACGCTATTTTATCTACACCCAATAAATAATGAAGAACTAAAAATATTATAATATTAGGTATTTATATTGAACACAATAATAGTAGGTAATCAATCGTATTTCTTTGAAAAATTCTACAGAATTATAATAAATGGTATAACCACGGAAAATACAACAATGAGAAGAAAAAAATGAAAAAAAGTCTTTGCCGAGGTCTGGAATTGAACCCGGCACATTTGTGATCACTGCCCGCGCCGCTGACCACTCGGCCATGAAAGTACATTCGATTTGAACGAAAATAACATATCTGTTGCATTTGTCAAAGGAAAAATATAATCCTTTCGATTGTATTTTTTTCTTGTCTAAGACATCTGTGGAGGAGTCGCTAGTAATTCTTCTATATCACTGCTATAAGACATTTTCATTCGATTATCGAAAGTTGACTGAATTCTTCAAAAATTCAATACCTACTGATTTTGACTTGACAAACGTCAAAATGCAAAGCTTGCACATCATGCTTGATTGAAAAATAATGGGTTTCTATTGGTTGAAAATCTGTATCGTAATGGATTTCATTATAAAACGGGTTGTGGGCATATAAGTGTATCATTAGAGTACGGGTGTAGATAATAGTATATTATGCAACGATCGTGTAATGATGGTTATTAATATATGAGCATAAACCGGGATACGAAACGAGCCGAAGGTGAGTGGTTTATGCGAGTGTATTAATAACCATTACATGAGAGTTGCATACGCTATTTTATCTACACCCAATAAATAATGAAGAACTAAAAATATTATAATATTAGGTATTTATATTGAACACAATAATAGTAGGTAATCAATCGTATTTCTTTGAAAAATTCTACAGAATCATAATTAATGGTATAAACACGGAAAATACAACAATGAGAAGAAAAAAAAAGAAAAAAAAGTCTTTGCCGAGGTCTGGAATTGAACCCGGGACATTTGGTATCACTGCCCGCGCCGCTGACCACTCGGCCATGAAAGCACATTCGATATAAATGAAAATAACAACATATATGTTGCATTTGTCAAATGAAAAATATAATCCTTCCGATTGTATTTTTTTCTTGTCTAAGACATCTGTGGAGGAGTCGCTGGTAATTCTTCTATATCACTGCTATAAGACATTTTCATTCGATTATCGAAAATTGACTGAATTCTTCAAAAATTCAATACCTACTGATTTTGACTTGACAAACGTCAAAATGCAAAGCTTGCACATCATGCTTGATTGAAAAATAATGGGTTTCTATTAGTTGAAAATCTGTATCGTAATGAATTTCATTATAAAACGGGTTGTGGGCATATAAGTGTATTATTAGAGTATGGGTGTAGATAATAGTATATTATGCAACGATCGTGTAATGATCGCATAAACCATACGAAACTCACCTTCGGCTCGTTTCGTATCCCGGTTTATGCTCATGTATTAATAACCATTACATGAGAGTTGCATACGCTATTTTATCTACACCCAATAAATAATGAGGAACTAAAATTATTATATTATTACGTATTTATATTGAACACAATAATAGTAGGTAATCAATCGTATTTCTTTGAAAAATTCTACAAAATTATAATTAATGGTATAACCACGGAAAATACAACAATGAGAAATGAAAAGAAAAAAAAAAGGAAAAAAAAGCCTGCCGACGTCAGGAATTGAACCCGGACGTATTTATTCACTACTGGCGCCTTTGACCATTCGGACATGAGAGCTCATGTAATTATGTTGAAAATAAAAACATATGTCTTGCATTTGTCAAATGAAAAATATAATCCTTTCGATTGTATTTTTTTCTTGTCTAAGACATCTGTGGAGGGTCGCTGGTAATTCTTCTATATCCCTGCTATAAGACATTTTCATACTATTATCTAAAATTGACTAAATTCTTCAAGAATTCAATACCTACTGATTTTGACTTGACAAACGTCAAAATAAAAAGCTTGCACATCATGCTTGATTGAAAAATAATGGGTTTCTATTGGTTGAAAATCTGTATCGTAATGAAAATCTGTATCGTAATGGATTCCATTATAAAACGGGTTGTGGGCATATAAGACAAGTGTATCATTAGAGTACGGGTGTAGATAAACGCTTTTATTCGCCACAAAGATGCAGAGCTCGATGCGTTATTATATAAAAGAGACCATCCTGATTTCATAAAGCAGGTATGTTCTCCTTCAAATATAAAAATTTTCAGCACTGAGCAAGTAAATATTGCCCTGGCGTCAAAAGTTCGGATTTTTCATTTCGACGCGACAGGAGGAGTCGTTAAACAGATAGGAAGTTCCAAAATATTATATTATTGTGGAATCGTTAGCTTAGAGAGTAAAAGTTTGTGTCCAATAGTTGAAATGATATCTTCAGAGCACGACACAAACACCATTATGGAACTGTTTAATAGATTTAAAATATTTTGTGAGGAAAATAAAAGCTGGCCACTATTTGATGTATTCGTTAGTGACTTCAGTTATGCAAATGTGAATGCAGCATTGAGAGCCTTCAACGATATCCATTTGAAGGATTATCTGATTATATGTTTCGATTATTCGAAACGGGAGGAAGAGATTCCGAAAAAATTCATCAAAATTTCCTTGTGCTGTGCTCATTTTGTGAAGAACGCATTTTCGCTTATCGAGGAAAGTTGCGATAAAAATAATAAAACGGCGATATTTCGCATCAAAGCCATTTTTGCACTAGCAATCAATTTAAATTCACTGAAAGATGCTGCAGAATGGTTTAAAAATTTTGTAATTGTTCTGACCTCCAAGAATGAAACCATTTTGTTCCATAAAGCTTTGGTTCATTTGAATATGTATTTTGTTGAGAAAATGGATGTTCCTACAATTTCAGAGAATGCAGAACATAGTATATGGGAACAAACGAAACTAAAAAGTATCCGAAAAAATTCTCCATTTTTCAAATTTTTCTCAAAGATACATAATGATAATATATCAGATTCGAATGATTCAGGAACACCAAATGCTTTGTATAACCCAGAATTATTATTGATAGAAATATTGAATAGATATATGTCCATTTATCCATTATGGTCGGCTTTGATAACAAAAAGAAGACTCAGTAATGCATTGATAGAGAGATGGTTTGGGTTTATGAAACACAATCTTCTGAATGGAGCTAAATTCCTGTCTCCTTCAACATTCATAAGGAAGGTCAGGGCACACGTAAATAAAATCAGCAAAGAGGCTAGTTTGGGCATCAACAAATGTAATCTCGCATCTGTACCAAAAAAAATGAAACAGGATGTTTCCCAACAATCAGATGAAATAAATAACGCACTCGAGCAATGGGATAGAAAACCTAGGCCCAAATTTTCATATTTTTCTGGACAGTACCTACGATTCCTCCCGAAAGATATTACCGAAAAAGATATTTCAACACTCAAACGAGCATTACCAACCCTTAATAACAAACTGATATCTGACATAGGATATTATAAATCATATAATGACCTAACCTATTACATCGGATATTACCCTTTCATGCAGTCTGGCGAAAAATTCATCAAATCTGACGATTTCAATTATTTCCTAAATGAAAATAACAGCGTTCTGATCACTCCAAAGATTATGAATATTATGGGCAAAATCATACTTAAAAAAAATAAAGTCCTTTCCGACGTTGAAATATGGTCCTCAGAAAAATCATTTTCAGATATGAAGCGGAAAATTGTCTATAGTAGATTTTCAGCTTTGAAAAAATTTACATACATTCCATTCCTGGTACTGGAGGAAAAATGGTTATTGGTACAGTTAGATGTTCAAAATAAGACACTAACTTTATTTAATCCATTTGGTACTACGTTCACTGAGTCTAAAGAGTACTTGATTTCGTTCATAGAATTTTTATCACTTCTCAACGAAAAAAAGGCTTCTTATGTCACCTCCAAGGCAGTTGATCTACAAGGATGGACAGTGTTGATGAAACAGCATTGTACTGTTGAGAGTCCGTTCGAATGCGGCATATTAACTCTGCATTTCCTGGACATATTAACTAGTGGATCACCAGACAGCAAACTTAAAGAAACAATTGATACTAATACTGTCTGTGATAACTTTAGAAAAATGTTGTTGAGGTTTTCTGCTGAAGTAAGTGAGTTTTGTCTTATATGTGGACAATTTGAAACTACGATAGGGCTGAAATGGTTGGGATGCGATATACAGGCTGATTCACGGTGGATGGCACATTAGACGTTTCTGGTGAACCAGACAACGGATCACTTTGAAAATTTAATGGAGGGCATATTCGGACATTCTCTAGCCAACTAAAATATTTTCGACAATGCGGTGTTGCCGCTTCTATTAGAAAGCAGTAGCAACTTTGATTTTTCAAATGGAACACTCTGTATATAATATTATTTTTGGAATCTCCAACAATTGCCCGACAACTTTTCTTGATATTTCCCTATACCTATCTGTTACCGTTTTCGAAATAAAAATTAATTTCAATTTTTTTCTTCGAAAATCATGACTTCTAAAAATGCCGATATATTTTAGTTAAGAAGTACTATGATATCGAAATTTGGTTTGGAGTTAGGTGATACTTGGACACTTCCCACACGTCAGCCTAATCTCCGTTACTTCAATACAGGGTGGTAAAAAAATACAGTTTTTCATTATTGGTCCAGTGAAAATCCTCACGTCACAAAAGAAGCCAGATTTCAAGAAAAATTTAGTTTTAATGTGTTCTGCATGTTGATGGACAACAAATTGAGGTACGTGATATACGAGGAGTCATTAACATCCAGAAGCTACCTGAATATTTTGGAGAATACTGTAGACAGTTTCGTGGATAATCTGCCACTCGAAGATTATCGAAACTGTTGGTACCAACTAGACGGAGCTCCTGCACATTGCACAAGAGAAGTGAGCGCAGAACTGGATAGACTATTTGACGATCGGTGGATGAGGCGCTTGGGACCATGGAATTGGCCAGCGAGATCACCCGATCTTAATCCATTAGATTTTTATTTGTGGGGAATGTTTAAAGAAAAAGTTTACAAAATACCCGTGCGTTCGAGAGATGAATTGTTAGAAAGGATTGCCCAAACATTTGAAGATTTGGATCCCAATGAAATTAGATCTGCCACCACGAAAGCAGTCAACACCCGCATTTTAAAGTGCTTGGAAGTGAACGGCCAGCGATTCGAACATATTTTGAAATATTCCACATGATTGTTTTCCTTTTTTATAATTATTCATATCAATATTTCCAATTTCAAGTTTCTTGGTGCTTTTTTAAAGTTTATCCAAACATATTGAAATTGTTCTGAATTCGTATAAATTTCTTGAGGTTCATTGGCGGTAGATTCGGATACATTGAACTTTCTACATGTTCTGCTGATAATTTTGTCACACTGTCCAAAAATAATAAACAAATTCATAAGAACTTCGTTTGAATAGTTTTGTTCCATCGTTTTGAAGGTATTTGCAACTTCTGAAGTGACGAAAATGTCGATATTATTAGGAGAATGTCACAACGCTACTGTCAAATAGTAATCATGGCCTGCTTACCAAATACCGAATGGAAATACCATTCTGAAGGGACATTTTCACAAATAAATGTTCATAAGTCCGAAACTTGACTAGTTAGGTATAGGTATGATATACATAGAAAGAAAGCAAATTTCAGCAGCTTTCCGAATTTTCAATAATATATAGGGTGTTCCATTTAAAATAATAAAATTTCAGCAACTTTTTCAAGCAAACGAAAAAACTGTATTTTTTTACCACCCTGTATTGAAGTAACGGAGATTAGGCCGACGTGTGGGAAGTGTCCAAGTATCACCTAACTCCAAACCAAATTTCGATATCATAGTATTCTTAACTAAAAGATATCGGCATTTTTAGAAGTCATGATTTTCGAAGAAAAAAATTGAAATTAATTTTTATTTCGAAAACGGTAACAGATAGGTATAGGGAAATATCAAGAAAAGTTGTCGGACAATTGTTGGATATTTCAAAAATAATATTATATACAGAGTGTTCCATTTGAAAAATCAAAGTTGCTACTGCTTTCTAATAGAAGTGGCAACACCGCATTGTCGAAAATATTTTAGTTGGCTAGAGAATGTCCGAATATGCCCTCCATTAAATTTTCAAAGTGATCCGTTGTCTGGTTCACCAGAAACGTCTAATGTGCCATCCACCGTGAATCAGCCTCTATGTGACAGATGGGTACATTCAAATTGTAATGACACAGATATAGGAGAGAACGAGCCATGTGATTCGGATGATTTCATTTACTATTGTCCGCTTTGTACTCGAAACTTCAATATTGAATCTCACTGGAGAGCAGGATCTAGTCGGGCTGTTCAAGAGATAGAATTCAAGGACGCGTGATCAGTGAATGCCTGCATCTAAATATAGCCTGCCCTGCGTAGCCACGCCTTCTAAACTGAAATAAATGAAGAACGGTTTACACTGTACTGTACTCATTTGTGCTTTGTATTTACGTGTGTTACGTTTTTATGCGTGTGTTTTTGTTGAGTGGTGTGAATCGGACTCGTAACATTGGGGAGAGGAACATTCTAAGAGTGCGTGCCGTTCACGTGATCATTCTATCTTTTGAACAGCCCGACTATAAATATATATATAATATCATGCTACGAAACAAATTATTTTTCTCAATAATGGCCTCATTAAGGACACCCGTTATTATGCCAAATCTAAGTACTTGGGAAATTTTGTCGTGGCTACATACGACTCAAAATATGCATGCCCGGCCTTGACCATCGAGGATTATGCTACTCTCTTCCTGAAAGAGTATATATCCAATACTTTGATGAGAATTTGTTTAATTTTGATGTATCATGATTCTATAGCTAACAAAGAACGTGTCAAAATTTGGTCAATTTACCAATCCGAAATGATCATTTTCAACCCTGATAAGTTTCATGAAAACTTTTTTGAGAGCTTCTTTGATGACATTTACGAAAAAAAGAATATTATTCCACTTTTGCATGCAAGTCACTATACTCTCATAGTTGCAGATTTCGTGAATCAAACATTCGCTTATATAGATCCTTTGGGAACAAACGTTGAACGAAGCATCGAAATATTCAATAGTCTTCAATATTTCTTTGAAACCCTCAACAAAAACCGCGGAGTAAGTGGCAAAACAATGAAAGGTTTTCAAATAACGAACATTAAACATTCCATACAAAATGACAACTATAATTGCGGTTCCTTCATTATATTTTTTCATTATATTGCATTTTGCATGAATTAGCTCTAGATACAAACTTTGAACCAGACCAATATCGAAGAACTCTTCAAGAATACTTATTAGAGAAGTCAATAAACATGAGAAATATATGTTTGTCTTGTGGTGGCTTCATTAAAGAACCGGATGATGCATTTGAATGCAGAGTCTGTTCGAGGATGATAGAGAAAAAATGTAAACAAAAAATAACTGGTTTTATATTCGATAGCGGTTTGTGCCCACTTTGTCAAACCCACACTCGTACGAATTGAGGCAGAGAGTTTCATCTGTGTCAAATTTTCATTCCCGGTTAATATACATTCCCCAAAAAATGTTTCTGCTTTGAACTTCTAGATCCTACTGTATATTCTAGTCATGAGTCATCGATTCTATTCACAATCACTAGAAAATGGGCTAATTTCCAGAATCAAAATGCAGTTCCGTTGTTCGTATTTCATTGTTGTTTTAAGTTCTTCATGTTTCAATAGAGAAGAACTTGAGGAAGTTGGTCTATTTGTAAAGCCTATACTTGAAGTTAATAACCTTGTAAATATTGGTTTCCTGATCATTAGGTATATATTATTCATTTGCAAGGTTACATTTATCTCTCAATAAATTGTTCACCCAACTATATTTCTCTCTCGAGATGAATGATGTTCTTTCCGCCTCAGTATTGCATCACTGTCAAATGTTTAGAGGGCAGTATGATGAACATTAGATAATTCCATTTGAAGGGATGGAAACTATACCGAAATAGCATCAGATATAGTTCGTATTCGGATAATATTCTACTATTTCACCATCGTTTGAGATAGATGGAAATAACATTTGGATGGCATTAGGGAATTCAATTCCAAATCAGATTTTCCTCAGAGTCATCGATTGTACCGCAAGTCGCACATTTTCTTGATACCTTATAATATATGAAATGCCAGAAGATGGCATTATTTTCTCAAAATTCGTACATCGTATCAACATGAATTCTGGACCACAAATGGATATTAACTGGATGAGTTGTAAGTGAAAATCACTTTTCTCCAAACCGACAGAAACAGTGTCAGTATTCAATTTGTTTGGTGGCGGTAAATAATTTTTCTCTCAAAATCCGTGCTATGTGACACAATGGCATCCAATCCATCGATATAGTAATCCACTAGATAAGGTATTTCTAGAAATTTCATTTTTCCCAACCGACGGAAACAGTGTCAAAATTCAATTTTTTTGGATCGGGGCAAATAATTTTTTTCCCAAAATCCGTGCTATGTGACACAATGGCATCCGAGCCATCGATAGTAATTCACTAGATAAGGTATTTCCAGAAATTCCATTTTTCCAAACCGACGGAAACAGTGTCAAAATTCAATTTTTTTGGTGGGGGTAAATAATTTTTTTCTCAAAATCCGTGCTATGTGACACAATGGCATCCAAGCCATCGATAGTAATTCACTAGATAAGGTATTTCCAGAAATTTCATTTTTCCAAACCGACGGGAACAGTGTCAAAATTCAATTTTTTTGGTGGGGGTAAATAACTTTTTTCTCAAAATCCGTGCTATGTGACACAATGGCATCCGAGCCATCGATAGTTATTCACTAGATAAGGTATTTCCAGAAATTTCATTTTTCAAAACCGACGGGAACAATGTCAAAATTCAATTTTTTCGGGTGGGGGCAAATAGTTTTTTTCTCAAAATCCGTGCTATGTGACACAATGGCATCCGAGCCATCGATAGTTATTCACTAGATAAGGTATTTCTAGAAATTTCGTTATTCCAAACCGACGCGACGGGAACAATGTCAAAATTCAATTTTTTTGGGTGGGGGCAAATAATTTTTTTTCCCAAAATCCGTGCTATGTGACACAATGGCATCCAATCCATCGATAGTAATCCACTAGATAAGGTATTTCTAGAAATTTCATTTTTCCCAACCGACGGGAACAGTGTCAAAATTCAATTTTTTTGGGTCGGGGCAAATAATTTTTTTCCCAAAATCCGTGCTATGTGACACAATGGCATCCAAGCCTTCGATAGTAATTCACTAGATAAGGTATTTCCAGAAATTTCATTTTTCCAAACCGACGGGAACAGTGTCAAAATTCAATTTTTTTGGTGGGGGTAAATAATTTTTTTCTCAAAATTCGTGCTATGTGACACATTGGCATCCAAGCCATCGATAGTTATTCACTAGATAAGGTATTTCTAGAAATTTCATTTTTCAAAACCGACGGGAACAATGTCAAAATTCAATTTTTTCGGGTGGGGGCAAATAATTTTTTTCTCAAAATCCGTGCTATGTGACACAATGGCATCCGAGCCATCGATAGTTATTCACTAGATAAGGTATTTCTAGAAATTTCATTATTCCAAACCGACGGGAACAATGTCAAAATTCAATTTTTTTGGGTGGGGGCAAATAATTTTTTTCTCAAAATCCGTGCTATGTGACACAATGGCATCCGAGCCATCGATAGTTATTCACTAGATAAGGTATTTCTAGAAATTTCGTTATTCCAAACCGACGCGACGGGAACAATGTCAAAATTCAATTTTTTTGGGTGGGGGCAAATAATTTTTTTCCCAAAATCCGTGCTATGTGACACAATGGCATCCAATCCATCGATAGTAATCCACTAGATAAGGTATTTCTAGAAATTTCATTTTTCCCAACCGACGGGAACAGTGTCAAAATTCAATTTTTTTGGGTCGGGGCAAATAATTTTTTTCCCAAAATCCGTGCTATGTGACACAATGGCATCCAAGCCTTCGATAGTAATTCACTAGATAAGGTATTTCCAGAAATTTCATTTTTCCAAACCGACGGGAACAGTGTCAAAATTCAATTTTTTTGGTGGGGGTAAATAATTTTTTTCTCAAAATCCGTGCTATGTGACACATTGGCATCCAAGCCATCGATAGTTATTCACTAGATAAGGTATTTCTAGAAATTTCATTTTTCAAAACCGACGGGAACAATGTCAAAATTCAATTTTTTCGGGTGGGGGCAAATAATTTTTTTCTCAAAATCCGTGCTATGTGACACAATGGCATCCGAGCCATCGATAGTTATTCACTAGATAAGGTATTTCTAGAAATTTCATTATTCCAAACCGACGGGAACAATGTCAAAATTCAATTTTTTTGGGTGGGGGCAAATAATTTTTTTCCCAAAATCCGTGCTATGTGACACAATGGAATCCAAGCCATCGATAGTAATTCACTAGATAAGGTATTTCCAGAAATTTCATTTTTCCAAACCGACGGGAACAGTGTCAAAATTCAATTTTTTTGGTGGGGGTAAATAATTTTTTTCTCAAAATCCGTGCTATGTGACACAATGGCATCCGAGCCATCGATAGTTATTCACTAGATAAGGTATTTCTAGAAATTTCATTTTTCAAAACCGACGGGAACAATGTCAAAATTCAATTTTTTTGGGTGGGGGCAAATAATTTTTTTCTCAAAATCCGTGCTATGTGACACAATGGCATCCAAGCCATCGATAGTAATTCACTAGATAAGGTATTTCTAGAAATTTCGTTATTCCAAACCGACGCGACGGGAACAATGTCAAAATTCAATTTTTTTGGGTGGGGGCAAATAATTTTTTTCCCAAAATCCGTGCTATGTGACACAATGGCATCCAATCCATCGATAGTAATCCACTAGATAAGGTATTTCTAGAAATTTCATTTTTCCCAACCGACGGGAACAGTGTCAAAATTCAATTTTTTTGGGTCGGGGCAAATAATTTTTTTCCCAAAATCCGTGCTATGTGACACAATGGCATCCAAGCCTTCGATAGTAATTCACTAGATAAGGTATTTCCAGAAATTTCATTTTTCCAAACCGACGGGAACAGTGTCAAAATTCAATTTTTTTGGTGGGGGTAAATAATTTTTTTCTCAAAATCCGTGCTATGTGACACATTGGCATCCAAGCCATCGATAGTTATTCACTAGATAAGGTATTTCTAGAAATTTCATTTTTCAAAACCGACGGGAACAATGTCAAAATTCAATTTTTTCGGGTGGGGGCAAATAATTTTTTTCTCAAAATCCGTGCTATGTGACACAATGGCATCCGAGCCATCGATAGTTATTCACTAGATAAGGTATTTCTAGAAATTTCATTATTCCAAACCGACGGGAACAATGTCAAAATTCAATTTTTTTGGGTGGGGGCAAATAATTTTTTTCTCAAAATCCGTGCTATGTGACACAATGGCATCCGAGCCATCGATAGTTATTCACTAGATAAGGTATTTCTAGAAATTTCGTTATTCCAAACCGACGCGACGGGAACAATGTCAAAATTCAATTTTTTTGGGTGGGGGCAAATAATTTTTTTCCCAAAATCCGTGCTATGTGACACAATGGCATCCAATCCATCGATAGTAATCCACTAGATAAGGTATTTCTAGAAATTTCATTTTTCCCAACCGACGGGAACAGTGTCAAAATTCAATTTTTTTGGGTCGGGGCAAATAATTTTTTTCCCAAAATCCGTGCTATGTGACACAATGGCATCCAAGCCTTCGATAGTAATTCACTAGATAAGGTATTTCCAGAAATTTCATTTTTCCAAACCGACGGGAACAGTGTCAAAATTCAATTTTTTTGGTGGGGGTAAATAATTTTTTTCTCAAAATCCGTGCTATGTGACACATTGGCATCCGAGCCATCGATAGTTATTCACTAGATAAGGTATTTCTAGAAATTTCATTTTTCAAAACCGACGGGAACAATGTCAAAATTCAATTTTTTCGGGTGGGGGCAAATAATTTTTTTCTCAAAATCCGTGCTATGTGACACAATGGCATCCGAGCCATCGATAGTTATTCACTAGATAAGGTATTTCTAGAAATTTCATTATTCCAAACCGACGGGAACAATGTCAAAATTCAATTTTTTTGGGTGGGGGCAAATAATTTTTTTCCCAAAATCCGTGCTATGTGACACAATGGAATCCAAGCCATCGATAGTAATTCACTAGATAAGGTATTTCCAGAAATTTCATTTTTCCAAACCGACGGGAACAGTGTCAAAATTCAATTTTTTTGGTGGGGGTAAATAATTTTTTTCTCAAAATCCGTGCTATGTGACACAATGGCATCCGAGCCATCGATAGTTATTCACTAGATAAGGTATTTCTAGAAATTTCATTTTTCCCAACCGACGGGAACAGTGTCAAAATTCAATTTTTTTGGGTGGGGGCAAATAATTTTTTTCTCAAAATCCGTGCTATGTGACACAATGGCATCCGAGCCATCGATAGTTATTCACTAGATAAGGTATTTCTAGAAATTTCATTATTCCAAACCGACGGGAACAATGTCAAAATTCAATTTTTTTGGGTGGGGGCAAATAATTTTTTTCCCAAAATCCGTGCTATGTGACACAATGGAATCCAAGCCATCGATAGTAATTCACTAGATAAGGTATTTCCAGAAATTTCATTTTTCCAAACCGACGGGAACAGTGTCAAAATTCAATTTTTTTGGTGGGGGTAAATAATTTTTTTCTCAAAATCCGTGCTATGTGACACAATGGCATCCGAGCCATCGATAGTTATTCACTAGATAAGGTATTTCTAGAAATTTCATTTTTCCCAACCGACGGGAACAGTGTCAAAATTCAATTTTTTTGGGTCGGGGCAAATAATTTTTTTCCCAAAATCCGTGCTATGTGACACAATGGCATCCAAGCCATCGATAGTAATTCACTAGATAAGGTATTTCCAGAAATTTCATTTTTCCAAACCGACGGGAACAGTGTCAAAATTCAATTTTTTTGGTGGGGGTAAATAATTTTTTTCTCAAAATCCGTGCTATGTGACACAATGGCATCCAAACCATCGATAGTGATCCACTGGATGAGGTATTTCTAGAAATTTCATTTTTCCAAACCGACGGGAACAGTGTCAAAATTCAATTCGTTTTGTGGGGGTAAATATTTTTTCTCAAAAAATCCGATCTATGTGACATAATGGCATCGATAGTATTCTTCCAGCTGAAACACAACATCACATTTGAGCCATTCACTACTATATAACTTTTTTCTGGAATTTTCAGTTTTCGAAACCGACGGGACAGTCAAACCTAGTCTGGTTGTGAATAATAAATAACACAAACCTTGTTTATTTTCATATGTATTTGAGGGAACTTATTTGTCAAATAATGTTGATGGGAAACCCACTTTTTACTCGAAACTATACCAGAGCGTAACTGTAGTTAAAGAGAAATGGTACCGTGTAAACTTGGCTTGGTAGTGGGGATAGGGCGCTGGATCCGGGCGCCAGCGCCCGACGCTATCTCCACACAAGTTGAAAAGTACTGGAGAAATTTCATCTGTACTAGAACTAGTTTTGTTTTTCATAGAGACAATTATCTTCATAATATCATTTTCGGATGATTATGGTACAAATACACTATTAATTTGTCTGATTACATAGGTGATCGTTTTCGATTTTATCATTACCGAACGCATTTGCAATCATAGCAGCGCCAGCTTTCGCGAGAATTTCAGCAAAAAAGAAGTACCTAGGTGGGAAGGTATCTGCTATCAACATTTTATCAGTAATTACCGAGAGTTTCGACCTCCGAGTCGAGTTCGGAGGTCGAATCTCTAGACATCATCTAGAGATGGCAAATGAGACTTCGCCGAAACGTTCTGACAATTATCCTTCAGATGTTCAAAACCACAGAACACAGAATGAAACCCGAGAAAAAACAACTCATCATACTATATATATATATATTTATATATATATATATATATATATATATATATATATATATATATAATATATTATTATATATATTATTATATTATTATTATATTATTATATATAATTTCACCAAGTCCCTTAACTATAATTGATTTCATGAATATCTCAAAATCATGCTTTATGACTTAGTGCCTTCTGCTTGTAAGTCCACGAAATTTTATGGATAATGAAAAAAAGTATTGAATTTTGACAAAAAATTCATAATCTCCAATCTCAAAAACTCCGCGGTTCCAATTAGATTAGACTCCGACTGAATCGCAAAACTCATCCGCCATCTTGAATTTTAAAATAACTGAAAACTCCACCTTCGAATTCTACATACCAAGAGTAGAATCGGACAACACTATAAATTACAAGTCATTTGCATCTATTTTCAGATATTTCCAATGTTAGACTATAAAAAACAAATAAGTTTCCAGATGACATGGATATGGATAATTACTTTTTATCACATTCACCAGTGAATAATAAATTTTTTTCACATTAAATGCCACTATATATTATAGTTTCTATCGAAAAAAAAGGCCAAAGACAAAACTGAATACACACAATTGCGTTTTATATATTATTTGGCTCACCCAATACAATACGAACTACGACTGCTCGTGTTCGAAATGGTCCTCCCTAGCGCCACCTTTGACAAAATAGCCACATTACGTATGGAGCGATTTTCGGCTAAATTTCCACGTGTTTATGGCTGACATGTTGATTGTTTCTAATAATGCATTAACGAAATGAAGTTGAGTACAAAAGACTAATTTATTATGGACTTTTGGAAGCTTACATTTGGCAGGGTGATTCTTCATAAGGTGATGACGGTGCTGAGAACTTTTGGTTCCATTCTGAAACAAAAACTTTAAAAAATTACAAATGTTTGAAAATCAATATTTCCTTTCGTAGAAATAATTCGAGCCTCAAATTTTGTCATTACCTATTCCAATCCTTTATCTTTCGGTATACCAAATCCCGTTTCGCAGCCAGTTGTCATTTAAACGAGTCTTTTTTGCTTAAAGTTGATGCTGCTCTGAGCATTATTGTCAATTCCCCTCTTAAGTGAAATTCGATGGGTCTAGAAAATGAGAAGCCTCGAAATTCGATTAACCTAGAGGTGGGCGCCTAGAATTTTAGGATCCTAGAAATCTATGAGTCAAGAAATTGTAAGAAGATAGAATTATCTTTCCCTCCTTACTACAAATTAATTTGTTTGTGACTTCGGTGACTGATACTCAGTTCGTTTGAAATTGCTATTGGTATCAATGTTATGAATATAACGACTCGATACATTTATCTGTTCGAAGTTGAAATTTTTCACATCTGAACTATTCAAGAATAACACACTTCAAAAATATTTCCAAGAATAATTGGATACCAATTATGTTAATGCGACTTATATACAGTATATGATTCAAAAAATAATATGATTCTCAACTATAATTGGATACCAGTCATGTGAACGCAACGATTCAGTATATATAGAGCATATATACCCTTCGATGTCGCCCTTTTTACGACAATTTCCAAGCACTGCCAGATGCGGAATATGATTTCAAACCGCATGGAATGTGAGTTCTTTAAGTTGTGTGGGTCAAACAAAATCACCAAACCAAATCAAACAGAGCATGATGACATTCAATTATTTTTCATTTTGTTGGAAGAAAAATACTGGAAAACCATGGTGGCTGAACCGTCAAAGCGTTAATAAATGATCCTCGTTGAATGGTAAAGGTTCAGCAAGGTATATTGTCAACCACATTCAAGCAAACATTAATAAATGAATTGATGAAAAATGAGTTTTATCAAATGAAGGAGAAAGTCCAAAGAACACCGAAAAAACCAAGGGACAGGATATACGAATTGACATTCACTTAAAATTCTTGGAAGTTTGTATGCCTTAGGAAAACCTCTCTCGGTAAGGAGTTCCAAAGGCTAGCAATTCTACTGAAAAAATATCCCTATGCAACAGAGGTTCGACAGGTCAACAAAGCGGTGGGAATTCTGCACTCGTTGGGTCATCCGTGCTGATACACTGCTAAGAGTAACGCCGGCCCTGACGAGATCGTCATTTTCCAAGAATCGTAAATGCCGCCTGGAGAATTCGAGACACGTCATCGGGGCTTCTCTAGAGGATTCTTGATAGGTACGCAGATATAAATACGGGACAGGCTCCGCCGCGGGGAGAGAATTTGTTTTACAGGGAGTTAGTGATTCGGCAGTTTTATTCAGAGCTAAGTGACGAGAGTTTAGTAGAGCTAAGTGGAAAGAGTTTTGTTATTGCTAAGTTCGAAGGTGTAGAACTGTTTGTACAGAGAGTTTTAGTAGCGAGCATTGGAAAGTTATCGGAGCGATTTAAGTGATTGTGTTGTATTGTATTGTGATAGAGTTACAATAAAAGTAGTTTAGTGTTGTTTGGTGTTTTAATCGACGAACCCAGAGGTATATCGTAACAGTGGTGTCAGAATTGAGATTTTCCAAGGATAAATCGTAACAGTATTATAAAGGAGACAAGTCTCCGACTCTTTAACGGTGTTCCAATGTAGTGAACGAGTACATACTACCAAACCTCGACATGATTTTAAAGGCCCATTTTCTTATTTCTCGGTCCTGAACAGGCAAGAATTCACAGGATTCGATTGAACTAACATTATAACACAGCGCGCGTATTTACAAATCGTGTTTTTTTCACGCTCGCGGGTTGCATTATTTGACTACTTTCAAAATTGATGTGGGTCGCAAGGAAATACTCAGAGGGGCAGATGCGAAGACTTTCGTAAGCCAGTCAACAGAAAAAAATTCAAATGTATCGAAACTAAAATTATCATCAATTGATATTATCCGACGGATGACTCGAAATATTTCTTCTGCCCGGAAAAACCTCTGCACCAGTATACGAAGATCGTCGTGAAGGTGGCTACGAGTTTCTATAAACGAAAAGTTTTTGATGGTCTTGTAAAATCCAATAAAAACTCTTCGAATTTTGGTTCCACAATCTTCCTGAGGGCTGTGCAGTGAAAGTGAATCAGTAATGAGAAGAAAGAGGAATAGCGAAAAAGAGAATTCAGAATCTGAACTCTTCCAACTCGATTATACTTTCGAAAACTCTTTGTTAGAAAAACCATTTGCTAATGTTAATGAGGCTTCACCAAGTATTGTGGAATGCCTATGAAATGAAATTTCTTTACTAAAAGAAATCATCCAGCAAAAATATCTTCTGATTGAAGAGAAAGGAAAAGAAAAGGGGAAGGAAAAAAAACTTATTTCCAAAGATAATCAATACCTTCAACAAAATCATGAATTTCTTTCATCAAATATAGTGGACAAGGATAGTATTATGGATTTATTAACGAAGTTGAATGACAAAATTGAAATATCATGTATAATGAAAATTTCAAATTATATTCAGATGCTACAAAAAATAATTCCTCACCACACAAGTATAATGCAGAAAAAATAATAATAAAACCAAAATCTGAACAGAATTCATCAAAAACTTAACTTGATTTGGAAAAAAACATCAACCTCGGCAATATACGTATAGGAGTAAATTCTCTCAAACTCATAATGGAACAGTAATTATCGAATGTAACCCGAAAGAAGATATTCAAAAAATTCAAAGAGAAGCTGGGGAAAAATTATCCAGCGAGTATAACACGGAACTTACAAAATTAATGAAACCAAGAATCTAAATTCGAAATTTGAGAGAAGAACTTGAAGAAAAGATATTGAGAGAATGATTTACGATCAGAATCCCATAATTGATGAAAAAGACCAACTATCTGTGCAATATTTGAAAGAACTCAAACACAAAGATTGTTTCCCAATGCACCAGATGTTTTAGATATAAGCATATACACAACAAGTGTAAAAACAGTATTATCTGTCCTTGCTGCTCTGGCCCACACGAAATGAAAATGTATAGTAATACTGGAAAACCTAACTGCAATAATTGCATGTTCTCCAATTGAAGGTATAAAACGAATAATTCTATCAATCACATTGCATCTGATAAGAACTGTCCAACTTATGAATACCACCAGAATAAAGACAATTCGCAAATTGATTACGGATATTGATTATTAGATTATACATTTCGTCAACAATTATCGTTTTGCACTTCATGGCCCAAGACAATACCCAATCGATGAAAAAAAAATATTGAAATTTATTCTTATCCATCACTTACGGAATATATACCAAAAATGTCCAGATTCCAGAATTCCAGATCCATAAGGAATAAAATGGAAGAGATAGAAATCATTATTGATAGTACAGGAGCAAGTTAGGTCATAATATGGGAAACATGGATGAGGGAGGAAGAAAAATCCTACTACAACTCCGAGAACTACAGCTCTATTTATTCGTCAAGAACTAAGCTTGGAGGAGAGGCAGGAATTTCTATTGAGAAAGATCTGGAATTTCGGATAATGGAAAGAGCTATAGAAAATTCATTTATAGCAGTCGAAGTAACACAACTGAATTCATTAATTTGCGGCTCTTATCGTTTTCACAGTTATAATTTGAATGATTTTCTACAATTTCTTAATAAAAAACTTCAACATTTCAGTAACATGAATTTAGATACTTTTAGTTTTGGTGACACCAATATTAACTTGAAAAATGACGCACAAACTTGCCTTTACACAGATATATGTGAAACTTTGGACTTTGGAAATAGGATGTTTTTAATTGATCACATACTGAGCAATTCGAATAAAAAATGTGACATTTCAATAAAATATAGTCCATTAAGTGATCATAAAATAATTGTGAGTGAGATTCCCTTGGCGAAACCCAAAACAAAAAAAATTATCATTTCGAAACAATCTCCAGGTTTTGACCAAATCAGTCCCAAAATTGTTAAAGTGGTGAAATCAGAACTTGCGCCTATTATAAGCAAATTATTGAATTTATATTTCACAACAGGTATGCAACCTGATAAAATTAAAATTACAAAAGTAGAACCGATTTTTGAGTCGAGAAAGAAGATGAGATAAAAAATTCTAGATCTCTCTCGATTCTTCCAGTTTTTTATAAAGTAATTGAAATTACAGTAATTGAAAAAGCTATACATTTTCGAATGTTTGAGTACTTGGAAAAATCGAATTTGTTGTATGATGGGCAATTTGGTTATCGATACGGAATCGGCAGTACTTGATGTCATAACGCAGATTCAACTCGATATGGACTCTGGTAAAAAAAGTGGTATTCTGTAGCTTGATCTGCGGAAAGCGTTTGACACAGTTGATCACCAAATTCTGTTAAACATCTTGAACAAAATAGGTATAAGGGGATGTGCATATGATTGGATTCGAAATAATCTGTCATTCAGAAAACAATATGTATTCATGGAAGAGAGTGAAGGATTATTTCAAAAAACTGTTCTATGCGGAGTTCCTCAAAGCTCGATTCTTGGACCTGTCCTCTTCCTCATTTATATAAACTCAATAACAAATTTAGAACTAGCTGGAAAAATCAAAATGTTTGCTGATGATATCACCATAATATATAATGGGATCAGTTTGCAAGAATTCAAAAGTGACATTCATCTTGGATTGTGAAAGATAAATTGACATTGAATTTCGAAAAATCTTCTTTCATGTTTTCAACAAAAAAATTTAATTTGATCAAATTGAAAGACCCTATCATTTTCAATAACGAAAACATCAAATATTATTCTGAAATTCCTTGGTTTGTATATAGATGAGAATTTGTTGTGGTTCAAACATATTGAATTATTGAGAAAGCAAATATCCCCAGTAATAGGAATTTTTTTTAAATCCGACACTTTTCACCTTTTAAATATTTGAAAATAATTTATTATTCTTTAGTATTTTCCAAACTCCAGTACCTGATTTCTGTTTGGGTTCAGCACCAAAAAGTATACTGAAGCCATTGAAAACATTACAAAACAAAACCATTAAATGTATATTCAAATCAGATTACCAGGGACCTATAGTAAATTTATACAAACCAAAACGACTTCTTGATATTTCTTCACTTCACAAACTGAAAATTTGTACTTTCATTCACCAAGTAAAAAATAATTTCAAACGTTCGTATTTTATTTTCAACATAATCATTCAACAAGGCATTCAACCAATTTGCTAGTAATGAAAATGAAAACAGATTCAGGTCAGAGGTCAATTTACTTTCAAGACTTTATATCGAGTTACAAATTTTTTTAAATCATAGGGTAAATTGAAATTTAAACTTTCCTGATTTCATTACTTCATTTTTATTTTTCTGATATATGTACAGTAATTTTCTGTTTCCATTTCATAAACATACTGTATGTTTCTTGGGAAGTTAATAAAATGATGATGATGGTTTGTCGCAACGTGCTGCGGCTGCCAGCGGCTCCCAAAATTCACGAATTTTCTTACCCATCAAGTTGTTTTCATCGTACCAGCACATTTCTAACCGCGGAACATTACAGGGCTTTCTTTTCATGTGAATCTGTATATTAAAAATATTGCCGGGGCAGTAATTTTCTGATGGTTATCTGCCCGCTTATCTGATACAGAGGTGTAGCGGCACTGGCTTTTGAACATGAGTTTTTAATTTGCTGATTGTATGCGAAAAATTGAGAGGTCATTTTTCTATTGCAACCTAAAATGGCTCCACTAATGGAAAGGGTGTTACCGATTTTAATTTCGTTTACCAAAAAATGTCTCTATATTGGTTTTTTGAACATACTCCTAAAAATATTTGGGAAAAATATTATTCGTTGGATGCAGAAAATATTCGTAACATCATCACTTTTCACTAAATAGTATAAAACAAAGTCGCTTCTTGCTGTCTGTCCCCATGTATGCTTAGATCTTTGAAACTACGCAACGGATTTTGATGCGTTGTTTTCAATAGATACAGTTATCGAAGAGGATGGTTCATATATTTAATACATGCATAATATATTGGAGAAACACCTATAATTACAGAGGTTCCCAATGTAACGTCGCGCTTGCATTGCAAACGCTAGCCGAACCCTACGAGATGAATCAAAATAATGTACAATAGTTTTAAACACCCTAAAAAGGTCTACAAAAAGTCCGTGATGGTATATGTCTATCTCTCAGGGATAACCCACAATCACCATCATTTATCCGTGCGAAGCCGAGGCGATCGCTAGTGACTTATATAACAAACTGCCAAATAGTATGCTTGCACGAAATATGCAATTATTACATATGATGCATATAATAGCGTATCATAATGAGCTCATTTTAATAATTATTATGTTTTCAGAACGCAATCTTCTTCGGATTCTTGATGAATATCTACCATTTCATACTGAAATTAATTCCCATGCCCAGAAATGTGGCGTGGGGTTTCGCATGCATTCATTATGTACCAATCAGCTGTTTATTCATATCATTTTCTTCAATCGATTCGTTACAATTCATTAAAATTTGAATGGAACTGGCCAATACTTGAAAATTCATATATGCAGGAATTTTTTTTCTCGAAAAGTCACAATTATTATTATGACGAAAAAACTGAAAGGTAATTATAAAAATAATCTTTATTTCCAGTCTGCTCTAAATGAAATAAATGATTGAAATTTTTTAAACAGTTATCCTTTTTGTTCAAGCACAACCCAATTCCACATTTGTCGCACTTGATACATGTGAAACCCACACACATTTGCACCTCATTTCGAAATCTTGAGGGATCGACCAATGTGCGTACTTCCTTAAGTGGCACATGTTCCATTTGGTCCTCTTTTATTTCTGCGATCTCAGACTCCAAGTTACTGAGTCTGCCACGTTTGATATGATATACAACAAACTGGCACAAATGAAAGGCAACTTCAGAGCGAAATTCGGCCTGATTCTTGACTTTGCCAGCACGCCCGTTTTCAGAGTGCACTCTCTCGTGGAGTTATCAAGCATTCACAAGGGTCATATCAATAAGATGATAGAATAATCTCACGTATCAGTTTCGATTCTTCAGACTTATCTTGTATCTCCCCATTATGCTGTCTAGCAAATCCACCCCTCCCATGTGGCGGTGGTATTCAGTAATAACATAGGGGCAATTAACTTCAACCTCTTCCTTTTTTCCGATAGAATCTTTTTACCCGTGAAACTGGGTTTTTCCCAGCGATATGAGCGTTACATATTTTTTACCTATTCAAATCAATGAAGATATGTCTACATATGGCCAAGATTGAGCTCGTCATCATCTGTGTTTTTAGACTTTTATTGACCAGTATGGATCTCGAACTTATATTAGAGCGGGCGCTGCGAAACATTCCGTTTGAAAAAACCGATGACCTCATTCTGATTGATGATTTGAGTTAAGAAAGACTTAATTAATGATATTGTGGAGGTTGCCGGACGGAATTATGGTCCAGTTTTTTTTTCGGCCCTATAATAGGAGTTTTCGATTCCATCGCTGTAGTTGTTGAAAAAAAATGTTGTATAGAATGCAAAAACCATTGACCGCTATGTCTCGACTGGAATGTTTTTGCAAGATCCTTCCAAACCTGGAACTGAAAGTTGCCAGAAAAGCTTGTTGTCAGTTTTATTATAAATCTCCTTCCCAGCGTCACATACCTTCTCTCGAGTTTTGGAGCGGGCCGCGCTTTTCTCAACAGTTTTTGTGACTTCAATTATAGCTGAACTTCATCCATTATTATAACAGATACATTTTCCAATATTTAAAATAGCAGTGCTTCGAATTTTGGGATAACTTTCTTCAAAGTGAATAAATATCGCTACAATTATTAGATTAAAAAAAAGGTGAACGAAAAATCATGCTGAACTGGTGAATGAACCGAAAGAAACTATGCAAATGCAGCAAGACGACGCAAAGACGAAATTTCAGACAAATTTGAGAAGTTGTTTGATCCGAATGCTGATGAAGAACACTTCTCGTGGTATAAAAGTTGCATGGCCAGCTATATCAGCGAAGAAAAAATTCGTCGTCGTCACTACATAGGAAGCTGGAAGAAAGAGCTTCATCAACAACACAGGGCGTAGCTGGATCATCAACTGACCTGCAAATCAAAAAGAAGCAACAGCGATTCGTCGAGTGACTCATGATGTTCCATTTGTGGTATACGACGAAAACCAAAATAAAAAAAAGTCATCTTTTAACTGAAATTTCAGCAGCTTTGCTGTTTTTTAATGCGTTGATAATACTATGAAATTTTCACAAAAATTTGTTATACGAAACACCGGAAGATTTGTTTGCAGAAACTTCCAATATCATAAGTAGTGTTAGATAAATTACGTTTCATTACCAATATCTTCTAGTAACGAAAGAGGTCGACCAACAAAAAATATCACAAATACAGTTACTGGCTGCTTTTGACAAATCAATGGCGGATATAAAAGACGGTGTTTCGATGACCGCTTTTGAATTGAAATACTTGGCTCAACGCATGACTGTACTCGCTGAAGTAGATGATGTAGTTCTAATCGTGATCTCAAAGTGATGCTGATCGATAAATTTGGTGACAAGGTTTTATTCTCATATCTTACTGAGAGGAAGCAATCTTCTTTGGTTTTCATGGCAGGAAGTTCATTAAGGAAATGAAGGAAATAGCTGAACGTGTACGTCGGCTAGACTGTAGCAAAATCGTCATGTGTGCTAAGGAATTACGGAAGGAACTATTCACTACTGAACTTATACCAGAGGAAAAGTTGTGTGATGAAATTCTTATAGAAGATGTCGCGAAGAAATGCACATTCACGCCGAAATGGAAGACTTTCATACAAGCCTCATTAAGCAGTCAAAATCTAAAATTGTCAGGCAATACACTCCATGAAGCATTAGCGGTGTTAAGTGATATATATCAGTGTAACGAACAGGAAGACACCGCAACATACAGCTCCAGCCGAATTCATTCACCACCTACCTAACTAAATGGAAACATATGTTTGTTGAAAAATCTTAGACACTGTGGCAATGATTTTCAAGGGGACATTAAGTGGCGAAGATTCTATGACCGTTACAATCATGATAGTTAATTAACAAAACAGTGATGAAGAGAATACCTCACGGGCATGGCCTAGCTCTCCATGTTGACTAGTCATTCGATATCTGAAGCTAAGCAGCAGGGAAAAACCGCGTCGAAAGCTCATAAAACTGCAGCAAAGTATTATATCATAGCTCGCAGGCAATATATCAATGACCACAAGATATATTGAGGAATTGCTGTCCTTCGGAGGAGACGTAAAGCCGGCGGTCCTGAGTCCATGGTTTTTTGACTCGTAAAGGATCCCTACCTCTGGTTGGAATACCAGAGTGTTCGGCAAAATTTCCGGTTGGGGGAAAAGTGGTCACCGGAGTCGATGATTGGCCTTGGTAGGGGAAACAGGCCGACGTTGAATAAATCATTTAAAAAAAAAGAACCCTTCAGATACTGCTAAACCGAAACTAACTGAAACTGACTACAAATATTAATATCAAGTCCTTCAACCAAAATCCCAGCTGGCCGTTACAGGTGGATATGAAGACTCCAAAAATCTTCAAGCTCCAAGGTAATAGGTCTTCTGAATTGTTAGATTCATATTATTCTGCGTTTACGAGCGACAAGGCCGGCGCTAGAAAATTTCGTAACATTATTAATGAACTATTACATTAATAATTAAAAAGAAAATGAAACCTTTTCCCGTCGAAATATGTTCATTCATCTCTCCAGAAGCAGATTGAAGAATTTTCAGCCATATTTTGCTTGCTGTTCGTGAAGGAATTGAACAAGTTTTTATAAATTGTGCAGATTCCGATGTTTTCGTACTCAACATCCACTTTTAGCATAAGCTATCGAATAGTAGTTTTTGAGGGATTTGGTTTGAAGGATCAGCCAAAAAATATCTTTTAAGCTGGGATTCAATTCAAATGTATCTGAAATTATAAGAACTTTTGATGTTTTGTATTTACATTGCTTAAGGGCTGCAATACATGGGCCTCCGAACTTACTCCAATTCGGTTATGAAAGACGAGACGGAAAGTTGTACCCGGTGCAAATGGCAAAACCACCTATGACAAATTCTTTGATCAGGCTTTGCAAATATAATGCTGAATGCCTGACAATGTTTTGCACTTGTAGAAAAAGCGAAATCAATTGTATTTTCCTTTGCAAATGCATCGGCAATAATTGTCAAAACTTACCTGAATGAATTTTTCACTACTTATTAATAGCTAAACCACTTTTTTTATTAAATTTGTATTGAATTAGATTATGCCGTTTTTCTCCATACCTTACCTAAACCAGGTGTTAATAGTCAATAACAATTTTTTTTTCGCAGCTACAGCGATGGAAGCGAAAACTATTATAGGACCGAAAAAAAAACTGGACCATAATTCCGTCCGGCAACCTCCACAATATCATTAATTAAGTCTTTCTTAACTCAAATCATCAATCAGAATGAGGTCATCGGTTTTTTCAAACGGAATGTTTCGCAGCGCTTGCACTGTATGCAAAACTAGAAACATCTGCTGAAACAAAGATCTTGAAACCCCACTAGGGGGTTTCATCGGAATGTATTGTTTCATATAGTGCCTCACTTTGGTGGAGCACATTTGTTCGTCGATACTGCTCCAAAGCAACTGACGCACACACTCTTCATTCAAATGATCAATCAGGGCATCATTGTCATTGGAGTGAATTTATTGCCTGATTTTCTCGAACTTGTTCACCGGCATAATATCAGCTAGGTTCGAGAATCAAAAATAATCACTCCAGAAAGATCGGGTGTTTGGCATATTGACTAAGGCAGTCTTTCTCAACCTTTCAGCATTCGCGACCCACTATTTCGAATTCATTTCAACCACGCCCCCCTTCCATAAATTTCATTGATATAACAAGCTCAAACGACATCTGGAAACAGTTCATAGGAAGTACGTTGAGAAACCTGGTGAATTCTTTGTCGCTTAAATGAAATCATATAAAAGATAACTGTTTCGGAGATGATTTTTCCAAGCAACTCGAGTCTATTCCTCTTACAAATGATACTATTGCTCGCAGAATTGGTGATATATCCGAGGATATACAGCAACAACTTTTGACTAAGATGCGCAATATACTATTCGCAATCCAACTTGATAAAGCCACAGATAGCAACAAGGATGCCCATTCAATCGCGTATGTTCGATTTTGCGATGGAATTTCAGCAGTTGAAGAGCTACTGTTTTGCGAACAGATAAGAAATAGAGCAACAGCAGCCGAATTATTTGTAATATCGCATAGCTTTTTAAACGAAGCAAGTATTCAATGGAAATACTATGTCGGTATATGTACAGATGGTGCTCGAGCAATGTCTGGCAAATTCCAAAGCTTACAAGCTCTTGTGAGACCGAAATCTCCTCAGTGTATCTGGACACACTGCATGATTCACCAAGAGGCTCTAGCTGCAAAATATATCAGTCCTAGTGTCAACATTGTGTAAACGACAGTTGTAACTGCAGGTAATTTCGTAAAAATGAGGCCCCTAAAATCGAGACTTTTTGCTGCACTCTGTAAGGATATGGGCGCAGAACATACTGCACTACTATTTTATTGTGAAACAAGATGGTTATCACGTGGCAAGTTCTTGCAACGTGTCTACGAATTGAGAGTGGAAATTGCAATATTTTTAGAAGACGAAGATCGTCAGGAAGCAAAGTTGTTTTCAGATCAGTTATTCGTGATGAAATTGAGCTACTTGGTTGATATATTCGAGAAATTGAATATGTTGAATCTACAACTGCAAGGCAGAAATTCACATCTCTTGGATATGAGCGATAAAGTGAATGCTTTCTGTAGAAAATTGGAATTGTGGAATACACACTTGAAACGAAGAAACATAGAAATGTTTACAAATGTTAATGAATTTATCAAAACTAACAACGCTGAAGAAAAACGTGTCGAAGCTTTATATGCAACCAAGGAAAATAACTTAAGAGGGGGATTGACAATAATGCTCAGAGCAGCATCAACTTTACGCAAAGACGATTCGTTTAAATGACAACTGGCTGAAACGGGATTTGGTATACCGAAAGATAAAGGATTGGAATAGGTAATGACAAAATTTGAGGCTCGAATTATTTCTACAAAAGAAAATATTGATTTTCAAACATTTGTAATTTTTTCAAGTTTTTGTTTCAGAATGGAACCAAAAGTTCTCAGCACCTAATTCACCTAATGAAGAATCACCCTGCCGAATGTAGGCTTCAAAAAGTCCATAATAAATGAGTTTTCTGTACTTAACTTTATTTCGTTCAAGCATTATTAGAAACATTCAACATGGCAGCCATAAACACGTGAAATTTAGCCGAAAATCGCTCCATACGTGATGTGGCTATTTTCTCATAGGTGGCGCTAGGGAGGACCACGTCGAACAAGAGAAGTCGTAGTTCGTATTGTATTGGGTGAGCCAAATAATATATAAAACGTGATTGTGTGTATTCAGTTTTTTTTTGTCTTTGGCCTTTTTTTTCAATAGAAACTATAATATATAGTGGCATTTAATGTGAAAAAAATTTATTATTCACTGGTGAATGTGATAAAAAGTAATTATCCATATCCATGTCATCTGGGAACTTATTTGTTTTTTATAGTCTAACATTGAAAGTATCTAAAAATAAATGCAAATGACTTGTAATTTATAGTGTTGTCCGATTCTACTCTTGGTATGTAGATTTCGTAGGTGGAGTTTTCAGTTATTCTAAAATTCAAGATGGCGGATGAGTTTTGTGATTCAGTCGGATTCTAATCTAATTGGTACCGCGGAGTTTTTGGGACTGGAGATTATGAATTTTTTGTCAAAATACAATACTTTTTTTCATTATCCATAAAATTTCGTGGACTTACAAGCAGAAGGCACTGAGTCATAAAGCATGATTTTGAGATATTCATGAAATCAATTATAATTAAGGGACTCAGTGAAATTTATATATATATATATATATATATATATATATATATATATATATATACACAAAGTTGTTTTTTCTATATCAGGGCTTCGGTCTGAAGAAAAAGATTACTCTTTTTAGCTACCCGAGCTTTCGCTAATTTTTATTAGCTTTTTCGAGGGCTACAATATGAAATGGACATCAAAAAGTATAAATATAAAAATAGAAGGTACATACTTGTGCTATTTGAGGTTTTTTTTTTTGTGAATGAAATGTAAAGATAAAACATGAGATGTGTAAATTTTGACAATGAAAGGTGAAGTTATTGATTTGGAAATTCATAGTGTTCTTTTCACTGATGAAAGTTATATACAAGATGTATTTATTTGTTTAATAGAAACGAATAAATTTTACTGAGGTTTTCAATATCTGATTTTTTGTTCATGTTGTTTTTTCTCGTTTTAATTTCAGTCATTTCCAAAAAGAGACGTTTGTTCAAGTTTTTTTCAATATGAAGAATTTTTGTGTTATTATAATCAATTGTATGATCATTTTCAATAGAATGTTTGGTTAATGCACATGAATTTTGTCTCATATTTCTACAATCACTTTTGTGTAGAGCTATTCGTGTTTTCAAATTATTTTTTGTTTGACCAATATATTTTTTGTCACAATCATTGCAAGGAATTTCGTACACTACGTGAGATTTTTCAAAAAGTGGATCTTCATCTTTCAATTTTGAATGTAATTTGTTCAAAGGTTTTATTTTTCTTTGTGAAATTTTGATATTGTTTTCTTGTTTAAATACATTTATGATTTTGCTTGATAATTCTGGAATATAAGGAATAGAACAGTATTTGTATGTAGAAATTTCATTGCGATTGTTTTCTGTAGTATCGATTATATTTGAAGTTGTATTATATAAAAGTTTTTTTAGAAATGTTGGAGGGTAAGAACAGTTTATTAGCATATCGTATATTATTTTCAAATTTTTATTGATGAGTGACGGATGTGAAATCTTTTCAATTCTGTTTTTTAGAGCAAGTACCAAATTAATTTTCATTTTTTGTGGATGACTTGATAGATAACTCATGTATCTTCCTGAATTGGTTGGTTTGAAGTAGTAATCTAATACGATTTTGTTGTTTTCATTTCTTATTAAAAGAGTATCTAAAAATGGTACGGCATTATTTTTTTCTCTTTCTACAGTGAACTGTATCAGTGGATCATAACTGTTGAATACATCTTTGATATTTTCGATCTCATCAATAGGTACAGCACATATAATATCATCTACGAATTTTCTTATAAAAGGAAGCTGAAAAGATAATTTTGGGATACATTCGTCTAGTAAATCATCCATTACATATTGTGCCAAAATAGGTGAGATGGTAGCTCCCATTGGAGTTCCTAGTATCTGTTTGTAATAAGTGCCATTATTAATGAATACAGTAGTATCAAAGATGAATTCCAACAATTCGATTACAATTTTTTTTGAGAGTTTAGTGTGATCACGTATTATGTTCCAATGTTTATCGATACTTTGTTTGATTAATCTCAACGGAATATTAGTGAAAAGTGAAATTACATCCAGACTTATAATGATAAAATTATTTGGTAGTTGCATTCCTTGTATGAAATTGGAAAATTCGAAAGAATCTTTTGTGTAATATTGATTGTATGAGTTATATGAATTGGTTAAAATATCAGTGAGTAACTGTGAGATTTTACTGTTGGGTGCATTTATAGATGATATTATAGGTCTTAAACTTAGTATTGGTTTATGAATTTTGGGTAAACCGTAAAATTTAGGTATGACAGAATTATATATGGTGAAATTTTCTTTACAATTTTTATCAATTAAATTTTTTTCATGTAATTTTTTAATGAATGCATTTGATTTTTGTTGAATTGTTGATGTCGGATTATGATTCAATTTTTTGTAGTATGTATCGTTGTTCAGTTGTTCAAGTGATAATTCTTGATATTGTGTTCTATTCATAATGACTGTGGTATTTCCTTTATCAGATTTAGTAATAATTATTTCCGGATGGTCATTGATGAATTTTTTACTTTTATTGAAAATATAAGAGAAATAACAACTTGTTTTTGGTTTATGGTAATAATTTGTGACAATATTAGTTATTTGAGCTCTAAATACATCTTGTTTATTTTCCTCTGCGTTTGATACCAAATTTTCTATGTCTGCCAATAAATTGCCAACTTTTATATCTTTTGTGTCTGGTGGAACGCTGAATTTGTGACCTAACGATAGAAAATCTAAGATATCGTTTGGTATATCAGTATCTGTTAAATTTTTTAGCCAATTATCAACTCTAACTATTTTTTCTTTCGTTTCATTTTTGATTGAGTTGAATTTATTGATGTTATGTTCTTTGATCCGGAAAAAATGATGGTTGTATTTGATTTGTTGTCTACGTTTGAATTCTGTCCATGTGTATTCAGGTAGTTTTTGAATGATTTTGTTAGTTAATTTTAGGAGTAACTTTTCTAATTCTATGAGATTCTCATGTGTTACCTTGATTTCTAGTGAAAGAATTTTATGTTTCAATCTATCATTAAAATTATGCACTAGTTGTCCCGTTCTGCCATTGTTCGTTTCTAATAAATTCTGAATGTTTTTTACACTGTTGATGATGTGTTTTGCGAAGATTCCAGATACTAGGAACTCCAATGGGAGCTACCATCTCACCTATTTTGGCACAATATGTAATGGATGATTTACTAGACGAATGTATCCCAAAATTATCTTTTCAGCTTCCTTTTATAAGAAAATTCGTAGATGATATTATATGTGCTGTACCTATTGATGAGATCGAAAATATCAAAGATGTATTCAACAGTTATGATCCACTGATACAGTTCACTGTAGAAAGAGAAAAAAATAATGCCGTACCATTTTTAGATACTCTTTTAATAAGAAATGAAAACAACAAAATCGTATTAGATTACTACTTCAAACCAACCAATTCAGGAAGATACATGAGTTATCTATCAAGTCATCCACAAAAAATGAAAATTAATTTGGTACTTGCTCTAAAAAACAGAATTGAAAAGATTTCACATCCGTCACTCATCAATAAAAATTTGAAAATAATATACGATATGCTAATAAACTGTTCTTACCCTCCAACATTTCTAAAAAAACTTTTATATAATACAACTTCAAATATAATCGATACTACAGAAAACAATCGCAATGAAATTTCTACATACAAATACTGTTCTATTCCTTATATTCCAGAATTATCAAGCAAAATCATAAATGTATTTAAACAAGAAAACAATATCAAAATTTCACAAAGAAAAATAAAACCTTTGAACAAATTACATTCAAAATTGAAAGATGAAGATCCACTTTTTGAAAAATCTCACGTAGTGTACGAAATTCCTTGCAATGATTGTGACAAAAAATATATTGGTCAAACAAAAAATAATTTGAAAACACGAATAGCTCTACACAAAAGTGATTGTAGAAATATGAGACAAAATTCATGTGCATTAACCAAACATTCTATTGAAAATGATCATACAATTGATTATAATAACACAAAAATTCTTCATATTGAAAAAAACTTGAACAAACGTCTCTTTTTGGAAATGACTGAAATTAAAACGAGAAAAAACAACATGAACAAAAAATCAGATATTGAAAACCTCAGTAAAATTTATTCGTTTCTATTAAACAAATAAATACATCTTGTATATAACTTTCATCAGTGAAAAGAACACTATGAATTTCCAAATCAATAACTTCACCTTTCATTGTCAAAATTTACACATCTCATGTTTTATCTTTACATTTCATTCACAAAAAAAAACCTCAAATAGCACAAGTATGTACCTTCTATTTTTATATTTATACTTTTTGATGTCCATTTTATATTGTAGCCCTCGAAAAAGCTAATAAAAATTAGCGAAAGCTCGGGTAGCTAAAAAGAGTAATCTTTTTCTTCAGACCGAAGCCCTGATATAGAAAAAACAACTTTGTGTACAAATAGACGGTCGAGAATACTTATCATCTACAATAGGATGGGGTTCTACCAAGGAATAACTCAATTATATGGACATGAAACTACAAGAAATCTCAAATGTTGGTCAAAAACCAATATAAAGATAGCATCAATGAGAAACAGAAAAATATTCCTTCTCAAGTGTCGAAAACATGGAATCTTCGCAAAACACATCATCAACAGTGTAAAAAACATTCAGAATTTATTAGAAACGAACAATGGCAGAACGGGACAACTAGTGCATAATTTTAATGATAGATTGAAACATAAAATTCTTTCACTAGAAATCAAGGTAACACATGAGAATCTCATAGAATTAGAAAAGTTACTCCTAAAATTAACTAACAAAATCATTCAAAAACTACCTGAATACACATGGACAGAATTCAAACGTAGACAACAAATCAAATACAACCATCATTTTTTCCGGATCAAAGAACATAACATCAATAAATTCAACTCAATCAAAAATGAAACGAAAGAAAAAATAGTTAGAGTTGATAATTGGCTAAAAAATTTAACAGATACTGATATACCAAACGATATCTTAGATTTTCTATCGTTAGGTCACAAATTCAGCGTTCCACCAGACACAAAAGATATAAAAGTTGGCAATTTATTGGCAGACATAGAAAATTTGGTATCAAACGCAGAGGAAAATAAACAAGATGTATTTAGAGCTCAAATAACTAATATTGTCACAAATTATTACCATAAACCAAAAACAAGTTGTTATTTCTCTTATATTTTCAATAAAAGTAAAAAATTCATCAATGACCATCCGGAAATAATTATTACTAAATCTGATAAAGGAAATACCACAGTCATTATGAATAGAACACAATATCAAGAATTATCACTTGAACAACTGAACAACGATACATACTACAAAAAATTGAATCATAATCCGACATCAACAATTCAACAAAAATCAAATGCATTCATTAAAAAATTACATGAAAAAAATTTAATTGATAAAAATTGTAAAGAAAATTTCACCATATATAATTCTGTCATACCTAAATTTTACGGTTTACCCAAAATTCATAAACCAATACTAAGTTTAAGACCTATAATATCATCTATAAATGCACCCAACAGTAAAATCTCACAGTTACTCACTGATATTTTAACCAATTCATATAACTCATACAATCAATATTACACAAAAGATTCTTTCGAATTTTCCAATTTCATACAAGGAATGCAACTACCAAATAATTTTATCATTATAAGTCTGGATGTAATTTCACTTTTCACTAATATTCCGTTGAGATTAATCAAACAAAGTATCGATAAACATTGGAACATAATACGTGATCACACTAAACTCTCAAAAAAAATTGTAATCGAATTGTTGGAATTCATCTTTGATACTACTGTATTCATTAATAATGGCACTTATTACAAACAGATACTAGGAACTCCAATGGGAGCTACCATCTCACCTATTTTGGCACAATATGTAATGGATGATTTACTAGACGAATGTATCCCAAAATTATCTTTTCAGCTTCCTTTTATAAGAAAATTCGTAGATGATATTATATGTGCTGTACCTATTGATGAGATCGAAAATATCAAAGATGTATTCAACAGTTATGATCCACTGATACAGTTCACTGTAGAAAGAGAAAAAAATAATGCCGTACCATTTTTAGATACTCTTTTAATAAGAAATGAAAACAACAAAATCGTATTAGATTACTACTTCAAACCAACCAATTCAGGAAGATACATGAGTTATCTATCAAGTCATCCACAAAAAATGAAAATTAATTTGGTACTTGCTCTAAAAAACAGAATTGAAAAGATTTCACATCCGTCACTCATCAATAAAAATTTGAAAATAATATACGATATGCTAATAAACTGTTCTTACCCTCCAACATTTCTAAAAAAACTTTTATATAATACAACTTCAAATATAATCGATACTACAGAAAACAATCGCAATGAAATTTCTACATACAAATACTGTTCTATTCCTTATATTCCAGAATTATCAAGCAAAATCATAAATGTATTTAAACAAGAAAACAATATCAAAATTTCACAAAGAAAAATAAAACCTTTGAACAAATTACATTCAAAATTGAAAGATGAAGATCCACTTTTTGAAAAATCTCACGTAGTGTACGAAATTCCTTGCAATGATTGTGACAAAAAATATATTGGTCAAACAAAAAATAATTTGAAAACACGAATAGCTCTACACAAAAGTGATTGTAGAAATATGAGACAAAATTCATGTGCATTAACCAAACATTCTATTGAAAATGATCATACAATTGATTATAATAACACAAAAATTCTTCATATTGAAAAAAACTTGAACAAACGTCTCTTTTTGGAAATGACTGAAATTAAAACGAGAAAAAACAACATGAACAAAAAATCAGATATTGAAAACCTCAGTAAAATTTATTCGTTTCTATTAAACAAATAAATACATCTTGTATATAACTTTCATCAGTGAAAAGAACACTATGAATTTCCAAATCAATAACTTCACCTTTCATTGTCAAAATTTACACATCTCATGTTTTATCTTTACATTTCATTCACAAAAAAACCTCAAATAGCACAAGTATGTACCTTCTATTTTTATATTTATACTTTTTGATGTCCATTTTATATTGTAGCCCTCGAAAAAGCTAATAAAAATTAGCGAAAGCTCGGGTAGCTAAAAAGAGTAATCTTTTTCTTCAGACCGAAGCCCTGATATAGAAAAAACAACTTTGTGTACAAATAGACGGTCGAGAATACTTATCATCTATATATATATATATATATATATATATGATGAATTGTGTTTTCGGGTTTCATTCCGTGTTCTGTCGTTTTGATCCTCTGAAGGATAATTGTCACAACGTTTCGGCAAAGTCTCATTTGCCATCTTCTAGGTTATGTCTAGAGTTTCGACCTCCGAACTTGACTCAGAGGTCGAAACTCTCGGTAATCACTGATAAAATGTTGATAGCAGATACCTACCTACCTAGGTAGGTACTTATTTTGCTAAAATTTTCGCGAAAGCTGGCGCTGCTATGATTGCAAATGCGTTCGGTAATGATAAAATCGAAAACGATTACCTATGTAATCAGACAAATTAATAGTGTATTTGTACCATAATCATCCGAAAATGATATTATCAAAATAATTGTCTCTATGAAAAACAAAACTAGTTCTAGTACAGATGAAATTTCTCCAGTTCTTTTCAAAACTATTTGTGAACTTGTTTCATCTCCCCTTACACATATCAACAATCAATTTCTCACTGCCGTAAGGAAAGTTTACGAATTTAATGAAAGTTGCTAATGTATTCTCATCATTGTTTAAAAAAGGCAATCCTCTCATAATGGATAACTACATACAAATTTCCTTATTGTCTCAAGAATTCTCGAAAGAGCTTTTATGATATACCTATTGATTTACTTCTCAGAAAAGTATAGGATTTCTTCCTCCCAACACGGTTTTCGCAAGAACAAATCTTTAAACTTTAAACTTTATTACTTGATGAGCATTAGAGGAAGTGTTCTTATTTTAATTACACTGGGTTGTGTTTTCTTGAAAAAATACTTTTTTCAATAATCTAACCGTAAATGTAAGGAACGAACTCATTCATAAAAACAGGTATGGGAGCGCGCTAGCGCGCTCGTCCCCCTCAGTCAGGTAGGCGTCGCCCTAGCAACCGATCAAAAACGTTGATGCCGATGCGTCTGTCGCATTCGCGAATTTTAGGGTTGAGATTTTTAATCGCCAACTGCGGCATTGCCACTGTTAGTAAATAGTCTTTGTGTTTCCGACAGGAAGTGGATTGGATACAATCTCTCGTGAAGATGTGCAGTAACTCGTCTAGCAAATACAATGTTCCGTTAGGAGTTCATCAGGGATCAGTAATAGGTCCAATTTTTTGTTTATTATACGTAAATGACTTGCCCTGTCATATTAGTAGTGGCAGAGTTGTCATTTTCGCTGATGACACCACTGTTAGTATATCGGGAAAGACCACTGAGGAAAAAGTTCTCATCACATGGAAGAGATGGACATTTGGTGCAAAAAATCGACTTATTTTAAATGCTGGAAAAACGCAGTAAATATAGGTACATTTATTCTACATCCAAGCCGCAGAACCTAGTTATACCAAATGTACGGTTTTCCAAATATGTGAGGCTTCTTGGAACCCATCTAGATTCTCGGCATCTCAGGGAGCAGCATGCGACTGGAACAGAGTCTTTTGTGCTGAAAAGCGTTAATTTTCAACTTTCATTATGGGCAAAGTTGCAGTAATTGTTTCACCGTGAATACAATTTCGACATTTTGAAATGTGTCAAAAGTGTTCAGGAGAGAATTGATCAAAAAATTAGATGAAAGAAACAATAAATTGACTGTACCAACCCGTCATAGGTACATCATTATAAGAAAAATCACCACACTATGCGGCAATTACTCCTTTCTATTCACTATCGAAATCATTACAAATGCTGAAAACTTACGAAGCTTTCAAAAATGAGGTTGAGCGGTACTTGGTGGCGGAAGGATTTTATAGTGTGAGAGATTCCTTTTCTATGTGGTTTGCATGGATTTTTTTTCCTAGACTGAATAAGATAAATACTAATTTCGACTATGGATGCTGAAGGTAGTGGTAGTGAAATTTGCCTTGTCAAATATTCATTAAATTCATTGAAAAGAGCAGATATGAAATATAATACACCTATAGGTACAAGAAATGAGTATAGACATCAAGAAAAAACCCAATGCGACTCGATAAACTGCTTGTATACCATTCGCGGTGAGATGACCTTGGCAAGGTCAAATAACCCCAGAAGCAAGTTGAATATAATAATTCATTATTGAAATGAAGCTTTTGGCGTTTAAAAAAAGCTCGGTCCCGTCGATTTATAATTGAAGGGGGACACCTTTCAGACTACTCAGATTTTTTGTAGTGCGCACCCCCTCAGAGGGGTGCATCCGACGACCCTTATTTAGATGGGAAACGCAGGTCGAGTGGCACTTCGTGTTTTAGAGGTCTTTCGAATACCTTTACAATTCTGTTGAAAGAATTTTTTTTGTAACGATTAATCGCATCCCCCGAAAAAATCTCCTCGTAATAAACAAAGAATACGAAATCACATGGACACGTATCAGCAGGTTGCTATAAAAAACCAAAATTTATTTTTCTATGAAAGTTCTGAACGTAAATTGTACCTTAAAATTTGACTTATTTTAAAAAGCGTTGAACTCAATACAAATACCTTCAAAAAATCGTCACAAAATTTTTGTGAAGGTATTCGAAAGACCTTTAAATCACGAGGTGCCACTCGACCTACTTTACTAAATAAGAGTCGTCGGACGCACCCTCTGAGGGGGTGCGTACTAGAAAAAATCTAAGTAGTCTTAAAGGTGTCCCTCTTTAATTAGAAATCGACGCGTCCGAGTTTTTTTTTTTTCAAAATCTTACTTTTTATATTCAACAACAGGTCTGTTAAGTTTTCTTTGTTACACACTGTATACTTCAAATAGGATCCTATCTAACACATCTTGTTTAATTATATCATTTTGGATGAGAAATTGTGATCCTCGACCCCAAAAAACACTGCATAAAATACGCTTGCCATCTTATTAGAGCCGCCATCTTGAATTATGACAAGAAATTGGAATTTTCACCACTAAAATATCAATATACCAATTCTGAATAGCATCGGTTCATAAATCAGAAAAATTTGCCCGCCATCTTCAACCGAAAAATGTATCAGATATTGTGCAAATGATACGAAAATGAATATTATAAACAAAACTTTTCAAAAAACACTCTCATATTTGAAAACACTAAAAAGGGAAAATAATGATATTCCTGGTTATTCAAATACGAAGAATAAAAAAGAGTAAAAGCCGTAGGAAACTATGCATTTTCGCAATGATTGATGAGCGCTCTATGCTCTTCATTTTTTAATAACCAGGATCAGAATTATTTTCAGTTATCAATTACCCTTACACCAAACTTTTTCACGACATTTAAATATAAGCGTTTTTAAAAAAGTTTTTAATAATATTCATTTTCTATAATTCAGTCTTGACATATCTCGTTATCGATTTCAAATGTATTTTGTAAATTTTACAACATTCTCAAATGCGTCATTCGAATTTTTCAATTTTAACTGAAGAGTCATAATCTTCGACTCGGAAAATCCCCAAATACCAATTTGGATTAGAATCGGTTGATAATTACGGAACTCGTCCGCCATATTGAAGCCGCCATTTCGAATTTTGACGAAATATTCTTAACTTTCGACCCAGAAAACCCTTACATACCAATTTTGATTCGATTCGGATCATAATTAAATATCGCCATATTGGAGCCGCAATTTTGTTTTTTCTCCCAAAAAAAATTGATAATGCATTGTCACCGGAATCAAGAACACCTATCAAATTTCAAATTATTCGGACGTCTACAAGTGGGTTAAAATTGATGTCAAAGATTTTATTACATTGTTAGTTCAAGCCAAGCTGATTAATATAAGCGAGTTAATTAATAAACATTTTATTATTCCTATAAAGAAAAAAGTACAATGTTATCATCATCTCACAAATTCACTCTCCGCGAGAGCCGAGTGAAAGCACTAGAATAGTCTGAGCCGAGACCCTACCACCAGCATGAAATATAATTTGTACCTAATACGTCAAAGACGCCGACCGGGAGTTATCGTTCCCTTTTATATGGTTCAGGGACTAACAGTCGACCTACTGTTCACGTTATACCTATCCGAAAACAAAAAAGAAACGAAATGATGTTTTTCTATCGGCTATACAATATACATTTTTCAGAACTCTAATAATATTTTTCACCCACGACGAACAGCACATCAGCTAATATTGTAGCCACTGTTTATCATGCCTTCTACCGTTCACGCAAGGGTTTCACGTTTCAAACAAAATTATTACTTTGATTTTTTGTTTTTTACTGCTTCTGAAATCGAGTTTATTATTTGTTTGGCTCGTCTGTATATGATCAGCTATCAGCGACCTCTCGTGAACGGAGGAATTACCTTCCAATATAGATTCCGACAATTATTCGAAAAATTCTTCAAACGGACTGGTTGCGCTGAGGGCGGCGATCTTTGGAACTCTAAAAATTTATTTCCAACGGTCATTCGTCAATCCCCATCTTAATAATGTTGACGAAGAATTTCAGAAAGTATTTTATAACCGACGACAACTTAATAGCAAAATACGAGTGGGTTAGAGATCCACTTCAAAATACTCCTGATGGTCTCTCAGTCGTGAAAGAAAAACAATTCATTGACATCACGTCTCGTGGCGACATCAGAAGACAGTTTGTTTGTGAAGCCCTCTTTGATTTTTGGTCCGGTCTGGGTGATGAATACTTTTACCGTTTTCAACATCATATCTATGTGAAACTGGGTTTCCTGCTGTGGCTATATCAAAAATAAAATTCAGGTCGCAGATGAACATTAAGAGAGTATATATCGCCTTCCTATGGAAAGCTCTGCTCTGCGAGACAGGCACAAGAAAGCCCCTGATGTTTCATTTGTTGATGAATATAGTTATTGATTCTTGAGTACATTCCGCGTTAGGTACTGCTATGTATCTACTCGTTTGTATCTTTTGTACTTCATAATGTTTTATGTTCGAGTAGCATTTTTTCAATAAAAATCATTCGCTGTGATTTTTATTCACTTATGTCTCCCCACTTTTTCGTGCCCCCCCCCCTACCGATATTTCGCGCCCCCACAAAGGGGCGCGCCCCACAGGTTGAGAAACGCTGGACTAAGGACATGTACGTTATTGTTCCAATTTATTGTTTTATATAGGCCTCTCTGTTTTTTCTGGACAGATAAAATATAAACAAATACGATTACATTCGTTTCTTGGACAATTCTTTAGAAAAGTTCTTCGAAAAAAGGTAGGTGAAAAAATCGTAGGGTGATTCTAAGTCACATTTATCAGTAGCAAGTTTTGTATCTCCGTGGGATTGTAACGGGTCCTCCTTTAGCTGAATAGCTTTCTGTTTCCATATGACATTTTTTGGGTAACCTCCCTATGTTTGGCATTTTGTTGAAGAAAAGATAAGGGCAAACAATCTTTATCATCGCTTACCTCTTGTTTAATTGGCTCCAACGGTTTTTATGGGGACTCAACCAAACTGACTTCATCTGTGAAATCGTTTTCTGGATCAGAAGAAAGATCTTTTTCGCTATCCATTTCACATTCATCCACATCATCATCACTTTCAAGATGGGTAAAGTTTCCCCAATATTCTATTAGCTCTGATTCTGATAGGAATCGCTTTGAATTACTCAATCTGAAACAATAGCAAATAGCACTTAAAATTATATCCCGAATGCATGATATGAGTGAGTCATAATACAAAACTCATTGAAGACACAACCAGTTTTTCACTGCAAGATGTCTATCAGATAAAAATAAGCAACGGTTTTTGTCACTGTCAAACATTACTCACGAGCACCCTCTCATTTCTTTCATCTCTCTGACACATAACTCATTTATCCATGTATTGAAAAAACGGCCCATAGAAACACAATTTCGCAAATCTCAGAAAGCCACTGAAGCAAAGCAACTGAGGCCCTATTCTTGAATCACTCGCAGTTCTGCGTATACGCTGTTGTTAAGATACGACAGATCTGATTGGTCTCTGCTAAGCAACAACGTAAACGTTGACCGAACGTGTGGTTCAGGAATAGGGCCCCTGAATTCTCAATTTTATGAAACAAAAACATGTGCCCGAGTCGCTAGGCAGCTGCTAGTAATTGTCTACTTTTTACCAATGGCGCCACCACCGCTCAACTTTTAAGCTGGATTCATGTAGGTACGAAATATGCAAAATTCAACCGAATGAAAAAGGATGTAACTGAAAGTGTCATGGATATTCCAGTGTTCGATCATCATCTGTTTTTGATCGCAAGTTCTCTCCGAAAATCTTGCCTACATGAACTCTGCTTTAGGATTATATTCTTCAGTGGTGTGTTGCCAATCAGTGGCAATGGCTTTACAAAACTGCCTCACGTGTTTCGTTATACAGAAGCTTCCTCAAGCGTGATACTTCTCGATTTCCATGATCATCTTCTTATACTGTCGTGTTTACTTTTCACAAAGTACCTCAGGTCATTCATCACGCTAGGTAGATGTCAAATGCCATTTATTGTATCAAGATATATATTTTCAGGAATCAGGGATTTACATTAACAAATTCAGGGAAAAAATCAACGTAATTTGTTTATTCATGTAAAAGCGTGGTTCAACGCCCCCAAACCCACTTTGCCCCCCCAACAGAAAACGATAAAGAACTTGCAGACAAGGCACTCTCTGAAATGATAAATCATCTGTGGTAACTCAATTCTGAGCAAGTCGCATTTTCTCTCTTCGATGAAAATTCAGAAGGATGTGTCTGAAGAAACATGGCTGTAAGAAGTCTAGAATTGAATGGTGATGGTTCGGACTTCCATTGTCTATATTATCAACCCTATTTACACCTGTTGCTTAGAACGAAGGGGTGAATATACAAATTAATGAAGAAAATCAAATCCCAAACGAAAGGTTGAAATGGATTTTTTGGTCAATAATGAAATTAAGGATTGATCTATCAAAGAAAATAATGTTGTTACAAAAAATATGAGTCAAAAAATTTCAAATAAAGAAATAAATGGAATATCATGAATGAATGTTGAAACCAAGTTTCAAGTTGAGTGTCTAACGACGTTTCGATTGCTGGTATTCGCAATCGTCTTCGGGTGATGACCGTCGTGAGTACACTCAACTTGAAACTTGGTTTCAACATTCAATCATAATATTTCATTTATTTTTTCATTTGAAATTTTTTGACTCATATTTCATATTCGATATCTCGATTTTTTGTAACAAGATTATTTTCTTTCATAAATCCTTTTTATTATTGACGATGAAATCCTTTCATCCTTTGAGATTTGATTTTCTCACTTGATTTGTATCTCCACCCATTCGTTCTTAGCAACAGGTTGATAATATAGAAAATGGAAGTCCGAACCATTACCATTCAGCAAAGAACATTGTCTGACTCTTCAAAAGCCATCTACGCCATTGCCACCTTGATCTGGTAGTTAATTGTAAATGTGAATAATTGTAATAACTTCTTTTCTATATTTCGAATATTGAAATTGTGAACATTATTTCTTGTTTTTTTTTACCTCCTGAAGAATCGTTAAGCCGCTTTTACCTAAGAGTGGGTCTAAGCGCAGTCAAGATGTTTCTATATATGTTATTTAGGTTTTTAAATTAACACACTCATCTTCAGATGGGTCATATTGCCAGTAAAAGCGGCTTAACGATACTTCAGAAGAAAGAGCGATCCGAAATCTCCAAACATCTAAATCAGCTATGTGAGAGAAATTAAAATTCACTGACATTCGAAAAATGTCAATTCATCCCAATTTGTGTCTATTTTTCGTTGTACCGTTTCATGTCTTTCAGTGATTATATACACTGTTTCAAACCATATTCTTCCAATCGTATATATTTTCGTAATTTTAACAAAAAATTTTTTAAATCTACCGACCACTACTTTCTGAAACAATTGGGTAAGTACACTCACTGGGGGGTATTGCACAAGAGTTTGTCTGATAATACTTTATGTATGTATATACTCACAATCTTGCAGCCCTCAGAATGGCGCCATTCAATCGCCGAAATATAGCCCCTCAAGGACACTTAATAATTTTTGGTTGATCATGGCGTGAATGCAGTGAGAATCACACATTGGTTACAGATGTTTGAGTTTTTTTTGATTGCATTGTTTCAGATGTTGTGAACAATTTGGGAAAAATTAATGGTTTGATTCCAGCATGCAACCACACAAATCAGAGGAAAAAATATGATAATCAGACTTTACATTTTTCTCATTTTTGAGACATGTTGAAAGGTTCATTCCTTATTCGTTTTTCACCTGCGAAATAGTGACAGTTTCGTCTTTCTCAAGGAATAAACATCTCAACAGAATTTGTTGATATAGGGCTACTACTTTTTCCCGAAACTGAGAAAAAAATTAGATAGGTATTCTTCAATTCGATTTGTTTTGTGATAAAAATAGTAGAGAGTCATAGTTATATGTTTTGTTATTTATTGTTACATTTATTGAGCGTGAATAAAACTTCAGTTTATGTTATTATGTATAGTGTCTCATTCAGAATGATACTGAAAAAAAGTAAGCTTACCCAATGAGGAACCGGAATTAAAAAAATGTTCCCTTTTTTCTTATTCTATCTGATAGAGCATGAAAATCTGCTCACAAAAATGCCCTTCTGACCTCGATCCTTCCACTATTTTTTTTTAAAACCTCTACTATGTAACGAAAAATATCAAATGCTGACGTCAACACTTTCATTCATAAATACAACCATATGAAGTTGGGTTTTGGTAAGCCACACCCCTCCTATTTAATGAATGAATATCTTAGAGGAATTTCATTTTTACAAGTTGCAGGAACTTATTACTGTTGACTTGACAGTGTTGACATTCTTTCGCAACTTTTCATGTTATTTCGCGCTTCAACGGAAAATTTCCCGAAATTATGGCATCGAAGAGTGATTTTGTGAAGTTTTGTTTTGTAACTGAGTGCAAGAACAACTCTAAAGTTTCCGCAAATAAGTACTTTTTTCTGTTGCCGTTCGATTCATCGAGGAGGAATGCCTGGTTAACTGCTTTGAATGGGTGTGATAGGGTTTCTAAAAAAGTTAGGGCCTACGTTTGCGAGGATCATTTCAACGTAAGTAACTGAAAATTGTGATTCGGTTTAGGAATTGATCGTATAAAATACTCTTAAAATGATTGCTTGTTTCTGTAACAATACCTAAAAATTAATCCAAATTATAACTAGAGTTCAAAACTAGCCATCCACAAACACTTTCGTGTAGTTGTAACTACTACTATAAGAAATAATAATGAATATGACTCCAAGAAAGTGTTCATTGAATTGATATTTATTATAGAATTTGGCTAGGCTTGGCTTTAAGGTATTGTAGCAAGATCACACTCGAAATCACATACCTTTTTTTAGTTGGAAGAAGATGCAGAGAATTTTTTGAAAGTGAAATTGATGAATGATACACCTAGATTGAAGAAGGATGTTGTGCCAAGTATATCTGTGTCTGGTCCGGGTGAGAATGGAGTTGAAATGAAACGAAAACAACCAGCTGAGGTGAGTGAAAAAATTCAGCTTGAATTCATATTCTGGCCCATTGATCTGTTACGAAAAAAACAATGACTGAGTAATATGTATTTGTAAGTACCCAACAAATTCCAATAATAGTGCTGCTTATGCTATTTCATAGTTTTTCTGTTTAGAAGTTTTTTTATGTATTATATTCATTATAGTGGCTCGTTTATTCCTTGGATGTAATCTAACAGAGCCATTGGAATAACTACAAATAAAAACATATATTGTAAGAGTAGAATAAATACAGACAAAAGATTACCACCAGCTTGTGGTTATTGGAGGTGTATGTGTTACCGTTTATTCGTTGTTGCATACCATTCAGATTAATTGCATTTAATGTTGTTTCTTTCTCTCAAAGCAAGGGTGGCTGACTCATTTTCTCTTCTCTTTTGGAAATATACTCATGACTCGCCGGATTCTTTATATCGGTACATTATTGGAGAACACTCAATTAAGATCAACAAACATTTCAGGTGAACAAGGACCATCTTGAGCAACCTGTGCCAGCTAAATGTGAAAGAGGTCCAAAGAGCAATGATGTGCATAGTCAAAAACTATCCAGTTCCACCTACTCTGCAAGCAGTATTGATACAAGATCAGCAACATATAAAGATTCTGACTATGACCCTGATTCTTCCGATTCTGCTTGTGGTGATATCCACAATTTTCTACAACATACTCTAATAATGATAGAAACAAATCCCAAAATATTTTCAGGTTTGCCTTTGGAAAGTTACTTTCTGATAAAAATGCTCTCCAATTCAGTATCTACGAGTACCGTCAATATTTTAATAACTTTGAAAAAGATTAGACTTGATTATGCATTCAAATTATTAGGTATACATTTTGGGATGACAGATAATGGGAAAATATTTAGGAAGACAGTAATTAAACTAGCTCAAGTACTTCAGGAACTAATTGTTTGGCCAGATTCCAAAAAAATTAAACTTCATTTACCAATTTCTTTCAGAGCTAGATATGGAAAAGTTGTTTCAATTATTGATTGTTTAGAAATCGAAATTGAGAAGCCTTCTAATCCAGTCCATCAGGCACTTACCTGGTCCAAATATAAGCATTGCAATACAATAAAATATCTTATTTCATGTACTCCTGATGGATTGGTCAGTTTCATTTCAAATGGATTTGGTGGGAGAGCAACCGATGTTGATATTGTTGAAAATTGTGGATATCTGGAAAAATTAACACCTGGTATGGAAATTATGGCAGACAGAGGGTTCAAGAACTTGTCATCTCTGCTGACAGAAAGGAGATGTGCTTTGATAAGACCTCCTTCAGTTTCAAGTTCAACTCCAAGCTCACCTGCAGAAGTGAGGGAATCCAAGAGAATAGCTGCTTTGAGAATACATGTCGAAAGAGTTATCGGAAGGCTGAGGAATTTCAAAATGTTAGAACCCCATTCTTGCATAGATCATAATCACATACAGTTATTGGATTATATTGTTGTTATTGCTTGTGGAATTATTAATTTTCAGGACCCTTAGTTCAGAAATTGATTACACACTTTTAGATGTAATTTTCAAAGCAGTTATTTGTGTGAAAGGTGTTTTTTTTTGGGAATGTCAGTTGTTTAGCACTATGGCTTGTAAACCGATTTATTTCAAACTTGTTTTTCCTTGAAAATTGAGAAAAATCCTCATCTTGAATACTTTGATGAGTTGTATGTATTGTGATTGAGTTTTTGAATAATTCAAAGGTCTTTTTTTGGCATTTCAATGGTTATATCTCTAATCAGGACAATTTGTGGGAAATATTGCTATAGCATGGAAAACGTTTTATCTTTTATGAAATAATTTTATAGTGATTGTATTTTAACTGTCCAATTTAATTTATTCACTGTCGAATTGTTCATTAGTCATACGTTCTGCTAACCACTTACCTTATATATAATAAATTTGTATTATTATACTAGTTTAATACACAAATGTAATCCAAAACTATGTTCGTGAAATGCTCAGGGTACCATGTATCAGAAATATTATCACCTATTTTGAAATTTGAAAACTGTGTACAAATAAATAGATTTTATATTGATATTTTTTCTCAAACCCCAATTTATATAACTTGCCCACATAAAATTCTATTCATTTTCAATCATTTGAAATATCATCTCATGGTAAACTGAAATATAAAACTGATTTGAAAATTGATTGATTGTTTAATATAATTTTTTGAATGCTTATTTGTATATCTTTTAATAATTTTGCATCATTACTTTTGGTATATTTTTTTACTGCTTATTCACTCATGTATTTCATTTTATTGGTAATTATTTTTTATGCTCTAAATGAACTATCCTTTCGAAAAAAAATTGCTTTCAATATAAACATAGTTAAAATACTATATTAATATTTATAGAAACTAATTCAATTATTAATATATATATATATATATATATATATAATGACAGGGCCTCAATCTACCTACTCCCCAGGTATCGTCACGAGTTCACTCTAATATATATATATATATATATATTTGTGGCACTGATTTGAGTATAATATAAAATGTTACCACAAATAATATCTGAACGCGATTCAAGTAATAATAACTTCATGACATCATAGAATGATACTTCAACAATAAACTGATGGTCTTCATGGCCAGAGATGAAGTCGTTTTCTCAATAAAATCCGAAATCCAAGAACCCACAATGAAAAAAACATCCATGATTCAAGAATACCAAAATTTTATATGTATATATATAATTCGTTCAATTTTGCTGCTCACTGTGGTGTGTATACTTTTCTGAAATTATCAATCTTGTAATAAAATAGGAGATAGGCTTTTACTGGTAATGTACTTAGTTTTAATGACTGATTTATACCCTTAACTGAAATCAAAAATATAATAGAATTATTCCAAACAGAATTTTTGGCAAATTGATTTCACTGAAAAATGCATCACACATCTTTTCCTTTTCTCGAAATGTAATAAAAGTATAAATCATTATATGAAATGAAAATCAGCCTCTCAAATATTCATGGACACATCACTAAAATATGTTGTATAAATTTTTGGAATTGTTTAGGATTATTGAGTGGAATGTTCACTTACTTACTCTATGAAGATTAATTTCCATTGTGAAGTGTTGAAAAATCAAAATTTTGAATTTCTGCTCAAAAGTTTTTTTTTTGAATTTGGACTTTGAATCGAGTATCAAATAATCTCTGTTTTTTTTTATTCTGTCCACAATGTAAATTGAATGAGACAGTAAAACATTTCACGAATACAAACATATAATAAAATAACTACAATTCTAGATTCTTATTCCTAAATCTTGCCATTGAATCCTGAAAAGTTATTATTTCATTACTTAGTCCTTTGTTTCTGAAGGAATCCTATTTATCATTAGTGTCTCACGTCACCACCTGAACATTTTGTTTTTTCAAGATTAAAGTTTAGTTTCAGCTAGAACGTCACAATTTCTTTCAGATTTTTATGTATGACAAAATGATTTTTTGAATTTTCAGTAAAATCCTCGATCTCATCACTAACATATTTTTTAAGTGAATGTTTGAAAATTTACCTCCTAAGTGATATCAATTCATAAATTTGAATAAAAATATAAAGCCATAATGGTTTGTTGGCCGTGGCCTTCAAGTTAGAATAACTGACGTTTTATCTACAACTGCCTTGAACACCTTCAAAGGAGGTAAGGTAATGACGTAGTGATCTGGTTACTGTTATAGCGCTTGACAAGTTGGTACTGCGTCCTTTACCTTATCACCCTCAAATGCACTAAAAGTTGCAGGCCACGGTTAACGAACCCAGTAAAACAAAACAAAGTGTTTTTAGATTATGCATACAGGACAAAATTGTAATTATTGCTTTGTAGGTGATATCATGAGTTTTTGGTGGGTTTTTCTCATGGTGGTATTTTGAGAAATTGAAAGCATTCACTTTGATGTCTTTCCTAGAAATAATTGTTTTGCTTCAAATGTAGGCAAATTTTCAACTTCTCAAAATACAGCAAATGCATCACCTCTTATTTTCCCACTGATAATTTTTGGTACAAAATTAATTTTCATTATTATTTCAATAAATTATAAAATCCAAAACAGTTTTTTTTTCATTCAGTATACTTTTTGGAAAGTATCAAAAAAACATTCAGTATTATGCTTTATTTCACAAAAAATCAATTCAGAAATGATATGGACTGGTTGAACTAAAAAATCAGAGTAGGAGAAAAAATTATTCACAAATTGTATAAACATTTCAATGTTCATTATAACTTCATCAAAGTATGCACTAAGTAGATAGTGGAAAGAGAGGTGCTCAGTATCATCAAATTCCCTATAGTATTTAGTGAGTTGGGTATTCATTCTTTCACTAGATATACTATTGTCAACAACATTTTTCGAGAAAGTTCTGTCTCCAGCTACCATAGGCTCCAAATCTAAAGTTCCTATTTCTTTGGCATTCTTTGACGAAGCTATTGATGCCAACTCAGACTTCTTCCAGTAGCAAGTGACTGCAGTAGGAGAAGGTTCTTCACTATGTCGATGAATCCCAGTTAAGAATGCAATAGCATGTTTGCATCCCCCTGAAAAATAGTTAAAGTGGATTATGTGTTGTATAAACAAATTATTATGAGGAATGTTATTCTCACACAACAGCCACCTGTGAATCCCACTGGCTGTCAGTAAAATGTAACCAAAACATGCATGTCAAATAATGGGAAGGATTGGTTTAATCCTCCCAACTACTTTTGGTTTCATACTGGGAAAGCTCTGATGATATTAAAACAGATGTGTTTGTAGGTGAAATGTCTCATATTGAAAATAAATACAATAAAAAGAGATATGGTTATTCCAGATTCCACATCTACCAGGAGTCGTTTTCAGAACTCTAAAGGTATTTTAACGGATACCACCATGAAACGCCTTGAATAATACCCCACTTGTAAATATGTTTCTCACTATGTATAGATATCATCATTCCGTCTTTTTTGTTTCTTGATCACTCCAGTGGCAACAAAAGTTGTGACTTTTGAAAGTATAATACTAATCATTTCAATAACTTCTTCACGATCCATATTGATCCCGACTAATTTCAAGTAGGTAATACTGTCTTGGTTACACCAATTGATTTGTATGACACAAACTTCCTCTCTTCGCAATCTTTAATTTGTTTTTGAATTACTGGTAATGTCAGAAAATATTGTGTTTTATGTACATACGTTAAGTTCATAGTTATTAATTCTTAGTTGAAAAGATGGCCATCTTCTCAGTTGTTAGTTTTATTGACAGACGAAAGTTAATAAACCCCCAATGGGGTTTTCCTGTATTCATTCATCTTTCTTAGTTATTAGTAGTTGATTGATGTTAGTTTAGTTGAGTTCAAAAATCCAGCATTGGAAAGATAAAAGTTTGACTCATTAGACATCTTTTTATTTTGAAGTTCATTGAGTTGCTGATCCTAAGAAATGAATTCTTATATAGCGATGTAAATAGAAAAAAAATTAAATATTTAAAATTATGTCATCAGATCATAATACCACAATAAATGACAAAGAAAAGATAGTAATATCTATTGAAACAGTTATGGTATAACCAACTAAGGAAAATAATGGATACATAAATATTTACAGCTTATCCAATCCATCTTGGCACAGAACTGATAAAGTATATGCCCAGTATTCTCTGTGAAATATACTAGGGAAAAAAAACACCTATTATATGTGTTCACTGTGTTGAAATTTATTCCTATACGGTGTCTTTTCTTTCGTCACGGTCTAAACTACCAGTGTGCAACTGGAAAAGTAACCGAGTTTGTGCCAAGATGGATTGGATAAGCTATAGTTGATTTTGTTCAGCCCAGGATCTCACTTTTTATTTTTGAACTGTATAGTGATGAAAAACTAACAATTTCAATATTGTTTTGAAATATTTATTGACCGTATGAAAACGAAACTATTTTTTTAGTTTTGTTTTCGAAAATTAATATTTCCTTACTAACACACTGGCCAATTTGAATTAATAGTAATATTATTAATACAGGAACAAATGTTTTTGCTTTCACATTCTTTAAACCGTTTTATTCTGTTGGTGGTTCGAATAAGAGTGAAAGATCTCACTTATCTTTATTAATATAAAACCTATTGAGAAGTATTGTTTACTTCTCTGATATGTATTTGATCCATATAAATTATAAATGACTGGAACAAATCCAGTTAGGAGAATATTCATCAACTATAGTATTTCGAAATATTACCTTATTCACACTTCATCAACAAAAATGACCAACAGAACATGTAGCTGAAAAGCAGATAACTCAAACTGATAAGAATTTCCCGAAGGCAGATTCTTTGAAAAGACATAGTACTGAGGGTGTTTAGTACGAGATCAGGTGTGCCATGTGCCACCATCAACTGATCACACACAGATCAAAAATACAAGTTCTATTTCTAGCCCAAAGGATACTGCATACCACAGTTTATCTTCAACTTACCTGAATGGGCAGCACAGTCTTCACATTTGACAAAGTTAATCTCGTTCTCTTCTTCATTGAACTCCATTACAACTGAATATGCTTTATTCCTCACGTTATGAATACACACATTGTCATCTCCATTTGGTATTCAGCAAATTTATTATCTTCTGTCCATAATATCTTGATGTGAAGATTTCTTTCTGCCGTTTTACAAGCTGTTACACTCTAGCAACCATTGCATCCTGATAACGTTTAAAAAAAAACTCACTTGCTTATCATTCGAAACGCCTTCAGATCCTTTAAAACTTGTTCTAAAGTAAGGATATGTGCAATCCCTGTTGACTTCCATTCTAAACACTAAAATGGTGATACATTAGTGTTGACAATTTTCAGTTCTTTATCCCTTATTAAAACAACATATCTCATTATCTTGTATTACCTTATCCACAGGCATTCATAATACATTTTTGAATACTCCAAGGATATAATGTAGAGCGTGTTCAATCTTTTCTGTGTAGCATTGGGAAACTTGGACTCCTTTCAAACACTTCCATAGTTTTTCTTCTCATACCGCTGGAATCATGTTCATTATATAAAATGAAAATTTTCCTAACTGGTTATAACATGAATAGCAACTATTCCAATTTTTCTAGCATCTGCCCAAGTAGGTACAACGGACTAGCAACAATGCAGCGTATCAATGTTGATATGCTCATCATTGGAGAATAGAATGCCAGGCCAAGTCTGAATGTGATGAAAGTACCCATAAGTATCTTGAATTAACTTCATCTTATACCTATAAACACATCATTGTGAAGAAAACATAAAAATTCAACCTACCTACCTACATTCTCATTCAACATGATCTTCATATGAACAATCTGCATGGCGAATTTGGATAATCAAAGGAAAATTCGTGAACGTTCAAGCACAAATTGCTATTATGAGGTTATGGTTGGTTACTGCATTTGTGGGGATCATCCGTGGACATATACCCAGCATCAAGTTGATTTCTTGCTATCACAGGAAGGAATGTGCCCTCCTAGGCACGTCTGGGAAATCCCATGTTCCCACCTCGTCGTCTAGTTATGTTACACGCTCCAAAAGTTCAAAACCCGTTCGTTTTTATTTCTTAAGCTCCATGCGCTCAGTGATCAGCTGATCTGGCTCAGTCTCTCTACTCGATCCATGAATTAACGAACTTAGCTAATGCAAATCACTAAATCGCGGGAACAGCAACGTTTAACCACGTAACTGGCCCAAAAGAGTGCCGTCAACAGCAAAACTGCTCAGACGCCATTGTAACTTTGAATGATGTGAATTTAGCTGCTGTCAAATTAATCTCGTATTGCCAACTCACTGTAGTAAATCTAAATATTTTATAGTATTTCGTAGTATTTTATCGTAACTAGAAAGAGATGGAGAGCATTTATGAATGAGTAAATGCTGACGTCATCATTTGATTTTTTTCGTTACATAGTAGAGGTTTTAAAAAAAAATAGTGGAAGGATCGAGGTCAGAAGGGTATTTTTGTGAACAGATTTTCATGCTCTATCAGATGAAATAAAAAAAAAGGGAACATTTTTTTAATTCCGGTTCCTCATTGTATAATATTATCGGAAAAAGATTGGTTATTCCCACACTCTCTAATTCGGATAAAAATTGGTTCTACTAACTTGGACGTGTAGCACACAAATCTGAGGTGAAACCGCAGCCGCATGATGGATATTTGTAGCATTTTATATGATTGTTGGAATAACGAAAAAGTACCCACCTCTGATGGTATATTCATGATATGAATTATAGATTATTCATAAGGTAGGCTAACAATTCATCCTCAAAAAGATCTAACATAGCACAAACAGTTGGATATAGCCATTCTGAAATAATTCTAAGAATACCTGTAAAAATTAAAATCTACCGCTGAAAACGATTTACTTCCAGCTTTACAAGATAACTGATAATCTGAAATTAATTTTCGGGTTAAATTCCGTTAATCGGGTACACTAAGATAAAAAAAAGTTTGCGGGAACTTACGTATCTTGACCTCCTGAACAAAAAATTCATATGAAATTTTCGGTGCTATCAATTAGTTTCGGAGATACGAGCCGATTTCTGGGTGAAAAATGGGATTTTCTAGTACACGTTTCTGCCGCAAAATAACACTCGAAATGTCCCATTCTTTTCCATATCACAATGTACGCACCCTGCGCATTTCTGCGGCAAAATAACCCTCGAAATTTCTCCTTCTTTTTCATCAGCCAATGTACATGCCCTTAATCATCCGTTTGACACATTTTTTAAATCGAAAACACTTTTTCAAGAAATGCACTTTTCTTAAACAGGTGAACAGATACCGGCACTGGAATATTAGCCCAATTTTTTTATGAAAAATAGTGTTTTCAATCGAAAAAATGTGTGAAACAGATGATCGAGGATGCGTACATTGTGCTGATGAAAAAGAAGGAGGCATTTCGAGTGATATTTTGCCGAAGAACCGTGTACAAGGAAATTCCATTTCTCACCCAGAAATTGGCCCGCATCTCCGAAAATAATTGAGAGCGCCGAAAATTACATTTGAATTCTTTGTCCAGAAGGTCAAAATACGTAGGTTTCCACAAACTTTTTTTTTTATCTGAGTGTATCCGATATTCGGGATTTAACCCGTAAATTAATTTCTGTTTAACAATTATCGTGTAAAGCTGGAAGTAAATCGTTTTCACCGGTAGAATGAATTAATTAATCACCCAAAATTTGTAATCAATTTTAACAATATACCATATAACAAATAAAAGTACTATCAAATCATCTTTTGAACAATTCGTTCAGGCCAGTCTCAACTACCTGCACAGTAGGTTTCTAGCTGCTACCTGGCATTAGATAACTACTCCCCTGGCTAATACCACGTACAAAATCCGTTGCATTATATCCGACCGGTGCCAGTGCAGGTTTAGAAGAAAATACTGCATTTCCTTTTGGCGGTACTTGGCGATACAAATGCCGAAATTGATTTTCAATTATTGAGACGGGCACACTTGCAGACCGGTTTCGGGTAATTTGGCCTCTCTTCAATACATGGTAGTGCCATTATCAACATGAACTCTATTACTTCTAAGCATTGAAAATCAAATTCTTCCACGGTCATAACTCGAACAAGGCTGAAGCGAATGATAAGAAAATAGTATTATTGATATTTCAATAATATAGATCATCAACTAATGGAACTGAGAACCCCTAAGATATAAAATTCTTTCGAATGAGTTGAAGAACGGACAGAACCCATCCTTCAAAATACCTTGTTAGAGGAGGGATCAGTCATGCAAAAAAAGTCAGTGACACCGGAGATTTGAAATTCGCAAATCAATCAATATCCGAATCAGAAAAAATAATTGATCAATTTTTCGAGCTTTAATTGAATCGAATTCAGTTGCTAAGCATTAGCCAATAGAAAATTTTGTTGCTTGACATACAAATTCGGTTCACTTGAGCAAAAGTTCACTGCAGAACTAACAACTTACCCTTAATGGATTTTGAATTAAGCTGGGCTTACAGCCGATTGCCGATTCCTATGAGAGCATTAGGCCAATGGACCGTTTTCGCCATTAAACACCCATTAATAAACCCTAACCTGATTAAAGAGTCCCTTTGGTAATGGTCTCATAACAAAAAGTCGGTGAATTGGCTGTTAATCGCTAAGGAACCAGGAATCTGATTGGCAAATTCATAGCAAAAATTCTAGCTTTGTGAAACTATCATGAAGTACAAGCGGTGCAATAGGCCGAGTTTGACAGGTTAGGGTTATATAATACAGGCACAGGAAGTTCGAACCAATAATACACATGATTATCCTTATTATTATCACCTTCACAAATATCAACATAAAAAATGATCAGCAGATATTGTAACAATCCTTCAGCAATCACTGACAACCATCCCCTTCTCTTCTTCATGTTCAGAAAGTCTTGAGAATGAACACTTTATTGCAACCCGAGAGGAAATCTTACCTAATCTCTGTAATCTTCACTTCGTATAAAAACTAATGGATCTTATTAAGCGGTATCCATTGTTCCAAGATATTCGCGAGAGCCTTCAATTGCTTTCTGTAAATTTTTCAAAAAATTCGACATGTGCACCCTTGTATTCAGGAAACATGTGTTCGTTGCAGTGTTCTGTGGATTAATGGTGCAGTACGTTTTAAGTGTGAGTTGGTTTTATTTTTTATACGGCATGATCGATAGAGAATGAAAAATCAACAAGGAATTGTAGTCATCAAATCGAAAAGACAATACCATACATATATACCATACATTCAATTTTATCAATGGTTAACGTAATATCGTCAAAATATTTTCTAGTTTGTTATAATATACATTTTCATCAGAGTTTTTACCGTGGTTTTTACTGATAGATCCAACATGCAATAAATTTTGGTTTTTAGACTTTTAATGTAATTATTTATTATATTTTTTTTTTATTATTTGGCATTCGGTATTTTTGTTTAATTTATGTTTCTACCGAAAGAGATTACTCTTGAGCTGGGGTATTCTCTAATATCGAAAACGTTTGAGTCGAGAGGTTAGAAATCAGATCAATTTTTTGCTGTTATCGCTCTCTATGGCTAATTGATCCAAACGGACCGGGGTCGATTGAACATATTATGAATTTGGCACGAACTGGTCACACAAAAAATTTCTTCAATATGTATGTTGGATTGTTTGCAGTTGTTGAATGAATTTTTCTTGGAGATATATTTCCGAGATTTTATTTCAGATTTCATATTAAGTTTTAATAATTCAAAAAATATATATTTCATTCATCTTCACCCATAACTAGGTAACTAGCCTCATTATCGAGGTTGGTTTCTAATGACAACACAAGTTTTTTGAAAACGTCCTCTTTTCGAACCCAGAACTATTCGAAACACAAAACAGTTGATTCTAATATCAAAACTACCTCATGAACTCGAAAATTTCTGATGATTACAGCTCATCTTCTCTTTTCTGTTATAAATACTCAAAACATCAAATCTCTCCGAAACAAGTTACTTATATGTTGATCGAAAACCATTCGGACATAATAATGATTTTTGCTATATGTCTCTCATTTGAAGGAATTGGGGGTTTAGATGAGGATGTTGATGTTACGAATGTCGCTCGAAGGTAAAATTGTGTTCACCTGTGAACCGTTTGTTTCGGATTTCGGAGGTTTTTGATATTTCTAAAAAATAAAGTGGAGGATGGCAAATCGTCGGGAAGCCATGTATTTATACAAAAAAATTAGAAACTAGTAATCAATGAATTATATTATAACAAAACAACGTCAATATGAAAGGTTGGATTGACGTACTATCCAATATAAGAATAAAATCCAGTTCCCCCAAAAAATATGCACACGATTATCGAATTTAGCATCCGATCAACTAGAAGAACTCGATTTCACATAAACAGCTTCCACGCATCAATCTCATCAATAGTTATGAAAACTTTTCATTAATGTACGATAGGAAATAATACCTACAACTCGAAATTTTGCTTAACTCTCGACAACATAGCAGAACTTATCGATTTGTCTATCTAGTGGTATTTTCACGGTATTTGTTTCTCAGAAATACCTTCAAAATCATTCCACCACATCCGAAATTTCAAGATTCACGACCTATATCACTGGAATGACATACTCATATGTAATGCTTGTCCATTTGATCTTGGCACGGAAATGATGACGTATTGCGGGACAATCTGCCATTTGAAATGTACCGTGAGTTTGGTGCGCAACCAGATGTGGTACCAATTACCGTGCGAAGTTGGATTGGATAAGCTGTAAATGTTATCACTCACCAGAACCCAAGGTGTGAATGTTACAAACCGATCGGTCCAGTATTTTGATGATAATGACAGCGATAACCGATATCGCGCGTGTCAGACGGTGCAGGTGAAATTTGGGGAACCGCACAACTCTGACAGTTCTATCAGTTCTGTGGGTCGAACAACCTTAACACACCATAAAAAACTGGGCATGATATTACGTTACCCTTCATCGGAAACAATTGCTTAGTTAATCTTTGACCGCGCGACATAAGGTTCACTTTTTGGCCTTGCAACGATTGTTTCTTCTTGTTTTGAGCCTGATGGAGTCCCATCGAACTCCTGTCTTCAAGGGGTTGTTTTCCAACAAAGAGGTCATGCTTGGGAATTTTTTGCGAGAAAGGTTTTTCTGGGATCTACAACCTGCAAAAATTCAAAGCTGATGCTGATTTGTATATTGGTTCCTGTGGTTCACGCGATATACGCGATTATTGAAGGATATCATGTTTTGTATAAATCTGAAGGTGAAAAAAAAGTAATGAATCGCTAAAATGTCCTTCTTAGTTTGAGAAACATCATCTTTCGTATGTCGAATAATAAAACATTGATCATTAGCAAAACTAACCCTATAAGAAGTTTCCACTTTCAGATCAAAGGTTGCGATCGTTCCGATTATCGCATGTTCAATAAGTCAATTCAAAAACATTTCGAGAACGAAGTCACTAAATCACAAGTACTCAGTATTTTCCTTGTACAATTCATGTGGAAACTAGCATATAAATAGACAAGCATTCTCAAAAATATTCAATTGCAAACTATTATAATATAATTTAAATATATGATACAACAAGGAATTTGTTACAATATACTCAATTATAAAAAAATTATGCAAATATGGAACTCAAATGAATGCTTTTACAATAGAGACAATTAAGCGCGATCGCACAACACTCTCATAAATAATAATTTACCAGAAGAAAACCAGATCAGGTTACACCATGACCCACTAAGGGTTTACATCAACGCAGATGAAAAATTACGTAATGTAAACAATGCTACTAGCATCTTCTTTTCGCTTCCATAGTCGAAATTAGGACGTGCAGCCATCTATAAATCCGGATTTGAAATCAGAGTTACGAATGACTTCGTTTGTTTCATTCAAATCGGCCGATGATGGTCAAATGGAAGGCGGATGTTCGTCTGATAGGCCATTGTTTCGAGCTGTGGTATTACGTCAATGGCTCTGGTGGATGTCACTTAGAAAACATCCTGTTTCGATAAGAGGTTGAAATCGGGTACTGATATCAGATAGAGGTAATGATAATAAACAGAACGATCATACAGGGTAGCAAATTACTAATTATTGTAGCTTTCTGTTAATGAAAGAATGATTATGATCGGATCAGTATTCCTGAAAGTTACCCCCTACAAACAAATGAACGTAACAAAGTTTGAAACTTTATCTCCTTATAATAGTAGTATGGATGAACTCAACGAACAGTTTTCTCTGTGCGAAACAAACTTGTCTGAGTTTGAGACTGAAACTTTATTCTGGTGGATAGAATTTTATTGCAAACTACTCTCTATTTTCCTGCATTCTGTGTAAAGTTATCCTTTGAACGAGCAAGAAGAACATCATAACCACAGCATTCCAGAATTCATTGATAGATTATTATGGCAGATTCGATTATCGTTCTGAACTGCCAATGTATTCAGAGCCTAATTGATTTCACTCATGAATATCACATTTTTGATTCATGTCTTCGGGAGTGTTATGCTTCTAAAACAAAAAATACGATTATTGCAGATTTATTTTAATTTTGATACGTATCAATTTTTTGATATTGAGTAAGAGATTTCAAGATTATTGCAAATGTTGAAAGCCTTACTTTTGCAACTGATAACAAATTCTTTCTTCATAGTTGAGCTGACGAATCATTACACACCTCAGTCATGTTATAGCTCACAGACGGCCAACTCCAAGCTGAGGCCGCCGTTCAATTCCACCTTCTTTGAAAGGAATTTCATATAATTTGTCTCGTTTCAATCTACCTATTGAATTATTGATTGATCTTTATGAGTTTCGTTGGAAGAGATCTCTTGGATGATAACTCCCACTCGGAACATTGAAAAGAGATACGAGCGTCAGGCGAAGTAGAATCAACGACATAGCATCAAATATTATTCCATGAACTTGCAATAACCAAATCGACTTTTTTTCAGTTTTGAAATTCTTTACTTAGATTATACCGACATATCATACACGAGCTTATATACATACAACTCCATTAGCAAGTTAGTACATATCGATATTTTCTCTTACTGCTTGGACTTCTTCAATGGTGCTTCGAACATAAATTTCATGGAAGAGAATATTATAAAATTATCACTTATGTTTTTTTAAGTTCACGTTTTCAACACGACCATATATTGTAATCATAAGCGTTGGTTAATATTATAACCAATTATGGAATACTGTTTTGGATATGCCATGAAATAAATGAATTACTTGTTCATTTATTGTGATAGAAAATTTATTTTGATGTTTCTGCGGTTCGAAGTTATTTATATTCTAGGAATTCTTGTTTTCACAACTGATATTCTGCTGGTATTCCACATTTCATAGTGAATGAAAGTTGTAACCAAAACAGAAATGAATATTTCTGTTGAAACTTGGTACTAGTTCAGTCTTACAGAGTGCACACCATACAACATGTTTATTCTTCAGAAACTCACGTCTGGAGTCATCAACCGCAAATTAATGGGCGCGTTCCTGATATTTATCATATTTAATATCATTTGCAAATCTAGGAGAACGCTCATCACATCCGAATTGAATAAGGGATTGCCAAATAGAGTATTTGTTAATTTCCAACGCCATATATTTTTTTTCAAAGTATTTTTGGTTATTTTTCCTTATCCAAGCATTATTGACATACCTGTCTATTATTTGGGAGGAGATAAGTGGACCATTAATGTTCTACCAATTCATGTCTGCTAAGTCGACATGATCAATATGTGTATTGTGAGAATTGATCATATCTAGACAATGTACCGGATTACTTTTCTGATAATTCTGTTGAGATATTGCTGGCTCATTTTCGAATCCTACAGGCTTGTGCAGTGGTGGTTGTTTTTATATATTCGATATGATAGCCTCATAATATACTCTTTCTTCTATATTCATAAACGTCGTCGAAGACGGTGAGGATGGTGGAGAAGACGGGTATCATCATTTTTGATTGTGGAATTGCAAGACTATAATTCATTGGATTGGAAATTTCCACTATCCATGAATACTGGAGAAAAAAAAAATTATCTTATAGTATATAAATATTCCAATGTATCACCACAAATACATTGGTATCATAAAAAAGATCAACGCATTCATGGTAATGTATCTTATGAGATTTTCCTTGTAACAGGCTATGTATTTCGAGAGATACATCTTTCTATTTTCATTTTTGTGATATATTGTACTAGAATTGTTGTGATATATAATATATAACATGGAACCACAATGATACACAAACACAAGGAGAACTTGAGTTTGAATGTAGGTGTTTCGAATCGTTCAATATTGATATTAACTGGGATACTTTTAATATGTAGCAGAAATTCACCTCGCGTTTAAACATTCGTCACTGGTTGCCTCGCCTTTTTATTTGCTCTTAATTGCCACCTTGTGTACATAATCAGAAGTACAAAACTGTACACCTAATTTCCACATATTAGCATTGTTTATAGAGATATTTAGTTGGTCAATGTCTGTGTAAAAAGGATTTGAAGCATTTTTGTTACGCCATCATATCGATATTTATCTTCTCTCGACGAAGTTCCCTTCTCTGAAGGGAAAAATAAAAGCAGAATTATGTCTGTCAGTTCGACTGAAATGTTGAAAGAAAGATAATGAAACTTCAAAATAGAATTGACGAAAGAAGTTTATAAAGGAAATGAAAGATTAGGCATTGAAATAATCTTTAAAGCATGAATGATCTTCAACATTGTCAAAACACTCAATAATAATAATATGATAATAATAAATCGGCTTTATTCATCAACTTCATGAACAAAAATCAACTTACAAAATAGTAAAAGAATAACCATAAGTGATGAATCGGCGAAGTATCAGCAAAAGCTGTTTTTCTATTCAACTTCACTTCTCTTTTTTGAATTGATTGCCATCTATTGGTATTATGTATAAGCGATCGAGAACATGTGTTATTCAAGCTACAACAGGCGTGAGAAAAATAAAAGAAGAGACGTGATTTGGAAATGAAATCACTAATGCCATCTATCCGTAGAATCCATCCCTTCGAATGATATTTCCATATGGTTGTATCTCTATGAACAATGAAAATAGCATTGATTTTTTTCATGTATATAAAATAAGAAGGAATCGAGCCAACACAAGGAATGCCCCTGATACAAATACATTCAAATTTCTTCAATAGTAGATCACATGAAAAGCACGACACAAAAAAAATTGTTCTTTGTAATCTAGGTTTAAAAGGATTATTTCATATAGGGGCAATAGTGCCTGTGTTGATCTTCCCAAGCGAAATCCAAATTGTTTACCATCAAAGAAGTTGATAAAATCCAAGAAGGATAATAATTATCATTTATAAAATGCTTTTTCGAGTATATTTGACAAAACGGATGGAAGAGCAATAGGTCTGTAATTGAAACTTTTCCTAGAGATCAATTACCCTAACACCAAACTGATATTTTTTGCACTCGACGCGCGTTTCGCTAACAAGGTTAGCATCTTCAGGAGAAGAAAATTGATACTCAATTTGATATCAATTTTCTTCTCCTGAAGATGCTAACCTTGTTAGCGAAACGCGCGTCGAGTGCAAAAAAATATCAGTTTGGTGTTAAGGTAATTGATCTCTAGGAAAAGTTTCAACTTTCACACCAAAGGTTCCAAAACTCATCGTTTATAGGTCTGTAATTGTTATGGATGTCATCTTTTTTATGCAATGATAAAATAATAGCCTTTTTGTGAATTTCAGGGAGGGTGCCTTGTGAGAAGGACAGGTTCACTAAATGGATTGTTTCAACCATATCGTAATATTATAAGATGGAGCACGGAATGCCGTCAAACCCTGCCGAGTTCTTTATTGTTACCTCATTAATATTTGGTTGATATTTCTGAGCAACTATAAGGTTTTAGAAACATACCATAATTTGAAATTGCTGTAGGGGATGTACTGAGTTTGCAGTGAAGTTTAAATTATCAATTGATTCAGTGATCGAGTCAATAAAAAAGTCTTTGAAGGACTGGGTAGCTAATTCTACATTAGTAATTTTTATTATTATTTTTATTATATTTTTGTTACTTGATGGAAAAAGAAAGTAGTCAGGAAGTCTTCTTGCATTGGGCCCTTCGGAATCAGTTTTCAATATTTGAAAAGCAGTACGGTGCCTATTACTCGAGCGTAGTAGTAGATTGTTGTGATTTTTTTTGCCAAATTAATTTGCTTGGAATAATGTTGTTTTTTGTTGTGTTTATATAAGAACCAGGGGTCTTTATTGTCTTGAGATTTACACAATTTGTAAAGATCCCGTACCTTGTTTAGTATTAACGATTATCTCTTGAAAATGTATGAAAGGTATAGCAAAAAAAAATTAAACTTGTCATTCAGCGATTCATCTTGCGAATTTATGTTAGACCAGTCAGTTGGTTCGAACGTGACTGGTATTTGAGGATTCGAAAAATAATTGTTTATAGACGGGTTCGAATTTTTCGTTTTGAATTTCCAGGGTTACAGATTGCATGAAATGATCTGATCTATTCCAATATTGAAAAATGTGTTGTCAATTGTTGTTCTACTACTTTTATGGATGCGCGTATTTTCAAATATGGTTTTCTATAGCCCACTGGAAGATAGGACATTTTTTATTAGCTTTGCATTGTTCAAAGAGACGTTAGCAAAATCGATGTTGAAAGTACCACTAATAGATGCAGTTATTTTATTTTCCAGGGTTTTGCGACAAAAATAATTTAAATAATTTAAAAATAGATCCAAAATTCCTGGAGGAGATATATAAAAAGATCCTACAAGAATACTTTTGTTGGAGATATGGCAGCAAGAAAATTCAGAGTGTATATTGATTTTTGTGAAATTTAGGTTTTGTGATTTTTATATCACTTCTGATACAGACGTGAAGATATCCTAATTTTGGAACGCTTTCAATTGTACTATTGATTGTATTAGTTTCCACTACTGTTTTTTTTCCTTCGTGCCTTGTGATGTTGATTCGAGTGAGAGCTCTAGTTGTCGGGAGGATATATTAGCCTTTTCCTAGTGGAATGGCGGAGTGAATTGTATTGTTGACCTGTGATGGCGAAACAGTGTTATTCGCCTTAGGTGTCATTTTGGGCTTCATTTGCTGCTGAGATGGAGGATTTTCTTGCAGCTGAGTGGCCATGTTTCTTTTAGAGGTTTAGGGGTTGTTATAACAGTTTTTGGAGTTTGGTTTGTTAATACAGGTAATAGAGAATTTTGTTTTGCAAAATTAGGCAGGAGTTATTTTATTGCATGGATAGTTGCAGTCTGAAGTACTTAACCTAAAAACACAAAATACTTACAAAAATGGCGAACGGAAGTGCCGCCATTTTGTGAAAAACCGTTTGGGCCTGTATCTCCGTAACCGTGCACTTTGGGCCCACATTTATAGGGATCTTTTTCATAGATAATTAAATTTCCTATCTTTTTTATCCAATAATTTTTTTCGTAGCACTTACCGTTCACGACTTATATTATTATTACTTTTTGTTTATTCCCTTTTTTTGCTGATATCTCTTTAAATATTCGTTTAAACAAAAAATTGTATGTAATAAAACTTTCAAATCGAAAAATTTTCTACAACTTTCATTTGAAACTTCTTTCTTTAAAGTTAATATTTTTGAAGTTACAACGCGTTCAATGTTGTACTACCGAGTACAAGGTTATTAAGAACGAAGTATGCATAGCGTAATGATGCGATTCCGATACATAATAAAAAAAATATGAAAATGCAAATGCAGAACTGGCTGTGGCAGAGCCTGTGGGTGCCGAAAAGCAGGATTGGACTGTACGGTAATCTGTGAGAACTGCACAGAGGAAACGTGCACTAATCAGCTGAAAGTAATCGCCAACAACACAGAATTGTGCGACATCGATGAAGATATTGGTGATGATTCTAACGACAAATTAATAGAGGCGTTACAATCTTTATATGCCACTGACGAAGATAACGAAGAGGAAGAGGAGAATGTAACCAACATCGGAACTTCACCACCCTCGAAACGCCAAAGAGTCAGATAAGACATATGATTTATTTTGGTGTACATTTGTAAAAATAAATTTCACATATATTCTTCAATAAATATTCCATTTTTTTATTTGCGTGTTCAATAATGGCAGTAGTTTTAAAATTGATTATAGTAATATTTAATTGTATAAAAGAAAATACAAAGAAAAAATTTTAATGGGTATTCGCTATTTCTTGCAGGTAAGAACTTGAATTATTGATTATTCATTGAATCAAAAAAATTCTAAAATTCATATTTTTTTAATTATGTATCGGAATCGCATCATTACGCTATGCATACTTCGTTCTTAATAACCTTGTACTCGGTAGTACAACATTGAACGCGTTGTAACTTCAAAAATATCAACTTCAGAGAAAAAAGTTTCGGATGAAAGTTGTAGAAAATTTATCGATTTGAAAGTTTTATCATAAACAATTTATTGTTTAAACAATTATTTAAAGAGATATCGGTAAAAAAGTAAATAAACAAAAAGTAATAATAATATAAGTCGTGATCCATAAGTGCTACGAAAAAAATCATTTAATAAAAAAGATAGAAAATTCAATCATCTATAAAAAAGATCCCCATAATTGTGGGCCTAAAGTGCACGGTTACGGAGATACAGGCCCAAACGGTTTTTCACAAAATGGCGGCACTTCCGTTCGCCATTTTTGTAAGTATTTTGTGTTTTTAGGTTAAGTACGTCAGACTGCAACTCTCCATGCAATAAAATAACTCCTGCCTAATTATGCATTATGGACACGAGTAGTATGCTCCCTATTACCTGTACTATGTTGTTAACCATCTGTGCGTATATAGATGGTGCAGTGGTAGCGGATGGTATTATGATGTGTGGATTTTTCTGTGAGTTTTCTTTCAACAAACTGATAATAGTCTCTTGGTCGATAATTCGCTTCGCTCTGTGAGATTACATTATTTAAGATTTGTACTTGAGTTTTCAATGATTCAGATATGGTCTTTGCCTTCAAACATGGTGGCCTGTTATTTCCGTAGCTGTCACTGGCGTCGATGATTGTTTCCCTCAACCTTTCGTTAGATTCGTCACTACCGTTTAACTTAATGTTTATTTTTGAGAAGAATTCACTCAATATTCATTGCTGATTATGGCGTATCTAAACTTGTGGTTTACAAGCGCGTTTATTATATCTTTCTTTAGAATTTTGTTTAGTCCATTCAACAGAACGTCTATACTACCTGCCATGTTGACACAATATTGACAGTAATGTCAAGTCAAATTTTTGTGTTTACAAATTCCTTGACTTAAATTGTATGCATTCAGTGATCACGCACGAATGATGATTCGTCGACTCGAGTGTTTTATTTCCTACCAATGATTCTAAGGTTTGATTCAGTCATTTCCACTAATGTTTGTACGGATCACCCGAACCGATTCACACAAAAGGAACACGCACACTCCTTAGGCAAAATGTATTTCAAATATTTTTCTGAATGATATATGAATTGTTATTCACTAAATACAATTCAAATTCAGATTCATATTGCATACATTCTGAAAATAAAAATTTCTCACTCAACTACTGACAGTTAAAGATGCAGAACCAAGAAAATATTTTAATTATAATTCACTTTATACTTATATATTTACTGAGGAGGAGTTCAGCTTGAGCTGACTATTAAATTTTTATATATTGATGGCACCACATTTATCAACAAACAAATTTACAGATCAACTTCTCGCTTGATATGGAAACAGAAATTATAAACGGTGTCATTCAGGAAATGGACACTCATCCACAAGATGTGAGAGGATTGAAATACGTACGAAGCACCTTATATAAGACAGAGCAGCAGTGACTGATTTTTTGCACCAGTTTTTTACAATGTGCCTTTGAGAAGGGAGGGCTTGGGGTTACAACGAATCGTAATCTGTACGTGCTGCGGGGGACTTTACGTAAAACCCATTATTGACGTTTGTTGGATTACGCTGTATATTTCCAAACAGTATGCCTCATGAATTTTCGTCAAACGATGAAATGAATTCAACACAGTAACTTATTAGTTTTTATGACGTTTTTTCGCAGCACATTCGTGTGAGTTTTTAGTCACCTTGTATCATTTCAAACAGTATGCTTTCACGATTTTTGTAATTCCAGACAAATTTTTATGTGTAACAGATGCAAGGCAAAAAAATGTGTCGTCCATCAAAGTGATTTTTCAACCTATCAAACGCTTATAATGAGTTTCAAATGAGATACCCCGTAGCGGATTATTTTGTTTGTAGATTACAATTTGTATCATTCAATTGGTTGAAACAATCTGTCACTGCCGCCTTGTCTTTCGAATTTCGCCGGTAAAAGTGTCTATTTGATAAAGATACCTCTGCTAACTGAAGACTCGATTGAAAAACTGATATTTGCTCAAGGTTCCATATTTCCTGTACAGTTTTAATTGTATTAGGATTGTCGGTAGAAATAGGAATCACTATTCATAAATCAAGGTTGTATCATTATTTTTTATACCCATCTATACAAAGCTATCTCCCCTGGTCTAGTTATTGTTCATTGCCATAAATCATGCAGAAAGCTGTTTCATGAACTATCAAGCAATCTCAAATTATGTGATTATCAGATTGAGATAAATATTAAGCGAGTTATCACTATTATTAGACTTCCGATTTCACTTTAATTCTCTTCAGTTTTCAAAGAAAAACTTAGAGGAAATTCAAATCAAATAAGGCAATCAAACCCAAAGAGATAGAAATGGATTTTTTGGTCAAAGAATGAAAAATTGAAGGTTTTTATTCATCATTAACTGATGATATTGTGACAAAAATTGAAATTATAAAACCAAAAAATATAAATGAAGAAATATGAATAAATATCGAAAATGTTGAAACCAAGTTTGGATTTTACTGTACTCCCAACGTTTCGATCGCTGGTATCCTCAATCTTCTCCGGGAGATGTCTCGAAGTATGGGTCGGTTATAAGAACCCAAATTCCCTATGGTGGGAGAAGAGGGTGCTACCAATTGAACGCACCGAACGGTGCCTTATTTGGTTTAAATTTCTTTTTGTTTGCAACAGGTTTTGTTGTATGATTTTGTTATTCAGTTGTGCTCCTCCCTAAATGTTTCACATTTTTCAACGTATATTAGTCTTGATAGGTTCTTGAGATTAACAGGGTTATTAATTTCAAAAAAATTTGTGATAGTCTTTTTGATAAATGAAAATATGAAACCCATCATATAACATGGCGCAGTCATAAAAAGAAATCAAACTACATAAGTAAACATAGATATAGTCAAGAATCCCAGAGAAACTCTCTTTTACTGAAAATGTTGACGAAAATTTCAGACTTTTCGAACAGACTTTTGATATATTTCTGCTTGCTTCAGGAAAAGATTCACGACCAGCTAAAACCAAGGAAGCAATTTTTTTTTAATATCATCGAAGAAGAAGGATTAGAGCTCTTCGACGCATTTGATTCAAAAAGAGGGGATAAGGAGAGTTACAGTGCTGTTATGAAAGCATTTGAGGAATATCTGACCCATAAGCAGAATATACACTTTGAGAGATTACTTTTTTATAGTAGCGTAAAAACAGAAGGTGAAAAATTCCTAACAGATTTGCCAAAACTGTCTCTGAGCTGTAAATTCAAAGATCAAACTAACTACATCATCAGTGATAGAATTCTAGAATCGTATTAGGAATCAACCACAATAATTTACAACAGAAATTGCTAGTTACAGAAGATATAATTGTTTGTTTGCTGGTAGGGGTAATCCTCGGAAATACTGATCCGATTCTTCATTAACACTTTTTGTTATCATTTCAGTGCGATACGAATGCAATTCAAACTAATGCGTTCATCGTTTTATTGTTCCATTGAAGTATTCTTTATTCAATATTTCATGAAGAAAACATGAAACATTTTCGGTGCAATTTAACTATTACGCCAAAAAATAAACAAATATCTCAGAACTTATTGAACACTAATACGAAAAAAAAGGTGGTGAAATTTATGTAATGACAAAAAATTAATTCTGAAGACAGACATTTTTACTCAATGGGATTAATAAATGTATCTATCACTCATGGTATGTGGGTATTGCAGGAAGTTTGGTGGTTACACGGGGAAGTTCGCCAAGTGAAGTTACAAATATCGTTCGAAGGTGAAATTTTTGTCTCATGCAATTGTTTTACCAATTATGGATTTCGGATAATTCCGATATGTTCATTCGTTTCGGAAAAAATCTGGGTTGGACATTTTTGAAAGCAAGCTCCGCAGAAGTGTAGAAACAGATTTGGTACCATTCATTCTTTAATAGACAATTCAATTCTGACTGTCCTACATCCTACATCAAATCTCTATTTCGGTCCATGTTCATACCATTTATTTATGAAATATCAACTATCAATATAAAATAACTGGTTTTCAATTCACAGCAAATTGCGGGCTATATACCTGGGCAAGACTATCCCATCTATCACGAAGTGCCCCAAGGACTCTCATTTAGATGCGACCAGAGGTTACCTGGATATTATAGTGACCCTGAAGCACAATGTCAAGTAAGTCAAAATACATATGGTTTCTTTGGTTAATCATCAGCTTCGTAAAAGAGAAAAACTTTTGTAATGTTCACAGCACATCTTGTAAACTGAAGGCAAGAAGATATGATGATCTTGTGTTCTAAAGCCACTCCTAAGGGTGGTATTTCAACCCCCAGAACATTGAAAACCAAGTCAAACCCTACCCTGCTAGAAAACCATATCGATTAAAATTTAGCATTGTAAAAATATGTTCATTTAACTAATAATGTAGACATAACACAAAGTCATAAATGGATTAGCAAACAAAAATGAAAAAATCGGTTTAGTTTTTGGAAGTGAATTATCATGTCTTGGTTCTCAACAAATCAATGAGGGTATTCGTGGGTATTCAATGTCAAAATGTCAACTTTCTCAGCATTCGTTAGCTTTGGTGAGGTTACTATTTGGGAGAAAAAAATCGAGTTTTTTTTAGCCCTCATCTTTCATCATTTGTCATCTTTTTTCATTTTTTCTTGTTCAAATTGATTGAGCTCAATGAATAGAATATGGGGTCGAACGGGACAGTCAGGGCTATTTGAGTGGTCATACGACCCACTCACCCCCTTAAAAGAATTGAATAAATAAAATTAAATTAAAAAAATATGTACCCGAGGGCAGTACAAAAAATTTTATTCCTCAAGAATTATACAGGTTTAATTTATAAGATTTTTTTATTATAAAAATTTTCGTTCGGAGTGGTGGTTTGGTCAAAAAATGTGTTTTTTGTATTTTTACACTATTTTCGGCGCATTCTGTAATACAATACGAATATAATTTCATCGTATGCATTTAATTCTCATCTCGTGCTAGTTTTTATTCCAGAGAAACCAATCAAAATCGCATATTTCTGGCCAATGTTGTGAATTTTGAGGACTATTTTTTATATTACATTTCTGAAAAATGCAATGTACAGTACAGTACAGTACAGTATATTCAAAAATATTTTTGAAGTAAATAACTGATATTACTTATATTTGAAACATTTTACCATTCGCCTCATTATAAGCGAGATAGTTCCTCACACTATTGGGCCACCCTGTAAATAAAATTCATTTGTATTCCTTACTATCCCCTTCAACAATTAATAATTCTGTTTTTGATTGAAATGTCAGTTTCGATCACAAATTAATAGTCTTCAAAATCCACAACATTGGCCAGAAATATGCGATTCTGATTAGTTTCTTTGGAATTAAAAATAGCACAAGATAAAAATTAATGCATTCATTGGAATTGAATTCGAATTCCTCTAATAGTTGGGGAATCAAACTGTTAATTTGTTCTATATAGAGGGCGCCAGTTGTTGTCATCAAAAGGTACATTACTTTTATAGGAACATATGTGCTTTTCGTTATTATTCAGAGAAATGGGTCGTTGTGCTTCTTTTGGGTGTGAAGAAATGGGAGTTTATGAGTTTCCTTAAGATACTGTTATGAGAAGAAAGTGGGAAAAATCTTCGAGAATAGTGAAGTTCACATGTACCACCTGTTCAGCTAGTCCACACAAACACCACCTTCATTGAGATTATTTTCCAATTATGAACTTCTGATGAACAAAAAATCTGTTCCTTATTATACAGGTTTGAAGTAATATGAGAAGTTTTGATTAGTTTTGAGCACTTTGTATCCAATGGATTTTCACACTTTGACATCTAATGACCAATGTGACTAACACTCAGCGCACTCTTTCGGGTGAGGTTTTTATAAGAGGAAAGGGTTGAGAAAAATTTTTCTGCTCCCAAATAGTAACCTCACCAAAAATAAACAAATCCTGAAAAAGGTAGCATTTTGACATTGAAAACCTAGGATAAACTTCGAGCGAATGATATACCATGTATTTGTATAATATGGTTTTTCATCAAGTAGCCACCACTTTCATTAGAATTTGAACGATATATTCAAACCAGTCCATACTATCTACACAGTAGGTTGGACTAACATCTATCAAAAAAAAAACTTTTGGCCTGACAAATACCACGAAGGACATTATATCAGACAGAGGACAATACGTTTCTTCATATTTTTTATTTACGTGTATTGTTTTCAAATTCTGAACCCAACTGTATTGTTCTCTATAACTCTGGACCCTGGCCGGTCCTCTCTTTCGAAATTGTCTGGCCCAGCGAAATCCTCCTTTTAGCCCTCCTCTCGCGAGGCCTGGCAAAGTGTGTACACGGTATGAAACCAGACCCATACATGTTTTTGGTGATTTCTATCACTCTGTATTAAACTAGTTATACATCTGAAATCAGTATTAATGGGGATTCGAAATTCTAAATAATATACAGGGTATGTCATTGGACAGGTGGGACGCAGTTGAATGATTTTGTTTAGTAAAAGCATTTTTCTAAAATCGAAATTCGTAAGTTACAATTGTTTCATTGTTGAGGTTATCGGCCTCAATTAACATTACTTTCCTCAGAAACAACTATAAATACAATTATTTCGTTGTAACTCGGTATATACAAAAATGAAAAATAGGTGAAATGGATGCCCAAGCAGGAATATCTTACGCAGTAGAATATTCAATACAAATACCAACAACATAATAATATCCATTTCATAGGTTTCATAGGAATATATGAAGCTTATGGCAGCGATGTCGGTTTTTACTTCCGTTAGACGACGGCAGTGATATTTAGGGTCAAACCTCAGAACTCTGTGAGTGCTATCAGTTATGTGGGTCATACAAACTCAATCCAAAATAGACTGTAAAATTTTCATTTTGCTTGATTTTGAATAGAAATAATGAAAAATATAGTGGCTGAACCATCCGAACATTAAGTAATGAAAATATTAGTGAAAACAAAGTTGATCACTCTCTTATCGGATCAATAAAAAAATTCCCAATGGCAGTTCGATTCTATCTACCGCCAACTGCTTCGAGCTTTCCAAAATACATGCCATAGGGTAGCAGTATTCTGGAAAGTATACTCTTATATCACGTTTTCCAATATTTCGAACAATGTTTATTGGCATTATCAAGGAAAGCTACCACAATAATACATGTGAGTTTCTCAGTAAGATTTCAACGATCTAGTGGAAAATATTACTGTGTCTACGAGATGAGGCACATAATGTTTCCAACAAAAAAAAGCGTGATTGGTACTACATACTACATATTTTGTTACAAAAATGAAACGAAGTAAAAACAGCGAAATGCAGTCAGAACTGATTGAAAACGTTTGTAATTTTTGAGAAAAAATACTTCGTGGAATTGAATCAGAAATTGGTAGGCTAGGATTCACTTTCGAATGAACTTATACTCTTTAGGTCGATGAACCCTCAGAATGAAACACTCTCACGTACGTTGTTTTTGACAGTTGATAATATTTTAGGTATGGCACTGGTGTTTGCCAAATGGTCAAAAATATAGCTTCCTCTGTCCCAATGGAACTGTGTTCAACCAGTTTGCCAGAGTGTGTGATTGGTGGTTCAACGTTGATTGTGCGGCAACCCCTAACTATTATGGAATAAATGAAGATCTCTACAGGATACCCTCATACACGAACAAGCAAAATCAAGAATGATACTGTATACCTCCAACAAATTTTCAGTTCATGGGTTATGTACAGAGGTGTAATTAATTTATATTTTTTTAAATAAAAAATACTTACAAAGAGAACGATTTTTTATGAAAGGGTATGTTACTTTCTCAACATCAACGGAAGGAAAATTTCCAAATCTCTATTTGATGCCATAGATAGGTTACAAAGTTTGCGAATCCATTTTCCGAAATTCGATATCTATAGTGAATATACATTATATATACAAAAGGAAACCTGGAATATTTCATTCAATTGAGACACAGAATTTCAGCGATCATTTCCTTCAATGCGTAAAACTGATGAAATAGTTGATTTCTAGGCAACACAGAATTAGAGGGAATATTTCCCTCATATATAAAATGTCCCATAAGAGCAATGCAATTATCGAAAATCTACAGCGGTAATTGCATTGTATCGAAAACTTGCAGCGGTAATTGCATTGTATCAAGTCACCATAACAACACATTTGAAACCGTATCGCTAGACGTCAGTAAACAACACAAATAAATGTCAGATAGACTTCAAAAATAGAAGAACATTTCGCGTTTAGGTGAGTACTCCATACAATCTATAGAGGAAAGTATAAATGAACAAAAAATAATATTTCCTTGAGAACTTCTTTATTCGTGAAATTTTCCGATGAATCACATTCGTGCATAAAAATGACCAGATAATTTTGCATTCAAGCGTGTTATTTTCATATTTTGTAAAAATAAACTTGTACTTTTTAGATATCACGCTTTCTTGCAAAATTATCGGTAATTTTTATGCACTCGTGCAATTGTAACCGATAATTCGTTTTCTCTTGGCAGTGATAATTTTGACATTTCAAGGGACGATGGATTTTAACGATGAGATCCCATTGTAGAAAAATATGAGCCTAGTCATGTTATGTACTGCACTGATCGAATCCACTATTCACTTATCATTTTGAATTACCTTCTACTAAAAAAAGTTTACTGATGAGAGATAGAACATAATGAAAAATGAATTGAGCAACTTCACTGCTTCACATAACCTCACGAAGAGAGAGCCAGTTTGATAGTTATTTAAATTATTTATTGAGTTTGTTAGAATAGAGCTGTTTGATCACGTCGTACCAATTATCACTTATTTTTGAACCCAGCGTTAAAACGAAGTATTCAAAAATACCAAAATCATAGTCTAAACTTATTTACTTATTTATTCAATAAGACATATCAAAACCTTATTCTGAATATAGTAGCAATTTCATTGGAAACGAAAATAAGAGGAAAGCAATACTTGTGATTGTGATGCGAAGTAAGCCGAGAAAGCACTCTCGGCGTTGCTCATAACGCGAGGTTAGTCATTCTAGGTACTCTTCGTAATTGCACTGATCAAATCTACTTCTTATTCATTATTTTCAATTAATACTGAAAATATTCGAATGTTTGCTTTGAAAAATTGAAACTGAAAAAACTATTCATCCACATCCACAATTTCTACATGTTTTGTTGCAAATTGAATTCTCTGCAACTGTATTTTTATTACTTTTCAACGTATAATCAAAAATATGAATGAAAATTGTTGGAAAAAATTTTCTTTTCTGCCAAAATATTTTCTTCTGATCATTTTACAATAAAATGACAATCGAACATTTCTTCAGAGGGGATTATATCAAATTATTTTCACTATATATTTTTGTAATTCCATTAATTCATCAAACTTCTGAGGCGTTCCGAAGTTGACGGTATTTTCAAATACTCCTAAGGATTCGTATAAAGAGGAATGATTAGGCTTGGTCTATTTTCTTTTTATCATCCATATAATTCATAATTCAACATCGCTGTGTTACTTTTCCTAGCAATTATGAGGTAGGGTCTGGAAAATTTGTAGGCAGCATAATCACAAGTATAGTTATGAATACAAAATTGTTTTCAAGCCATTGTTTTTTAATTCTTTTTTATTATCCAGGTTGCAATTCAGAATATAATTCTGCATCAAAAGTGAAGGTTAGTGCAATAACAGAAGTAAGAAGTATCGTCATTGTCGACATTCATCTCCAAAATCATTTTCCCCGAATACTACAGCTACAGAGATTGGAAAGAATTGTGAAAGGAATCTTCTCACAAACCAAACATTACGTATATTCTCAGTGGGTTAGAAAGAACCATTCGGTATAAGAGTGAGAGCTCGTAACCGCCAAACGTTACCACAAGCCTTCTCTATTGTCAATGATGACATGAATATAAGAAATTTGCAAAGACATCTTTCCTCAAACCCCATCTCACACACACTCGCCCCAATTATAGTCCTCAATATAGTCAAGTAATCCATAATTACCAACAACCTCATACGAGCTTAAATTCACAAAGACCGACTTTTTCTGCAACAAATTCCTCTCAATCAAGTGGACAATCACAGCGTCCAATCTTCCCAAACAATTTCTATAAAACCAAACAATCGCCCTCCGCAAAGGTTCCTGACAAAAGCTTAAGTATTTGGGTCTCCAAAAATATCTGGAAAAATCCTCCAAACATACCAATCAATACTCGACCTACCCGAATGAGTAGCATAACACACGGTACGACATTTCGAGAACAAAATGGTCCGAACACCTTTGAAAATAATGGCCAAAATACACACTTCATTTCCGAAGAACTATTCCATACAGAACAAAGTTCCATGTAACGATTACTCCGAACGGATTTCTGACGAATTCGAAGATGACAACGCATGTTAGCAACCAGAGTATATTTGTCACGAAGAAAATTGGGAAACGGAAAATTTTCCGGTTGCCAAAACGATCAAACTTAGTCTTCAAATCAAATAATTTACAAGCAAGATAGCTGCCATTCATAGAAATGAAACATCGAAACTGGTTCAACACATTCATTTTTAGATCCACTAATTACTAGTCAAAATTTTGTTCATGATGAATCATTCTCAGTTTCAACTTGCTTCAATACCTCAAATCATAGTTCATCAATTACGATCCCAGCATTCAATGAGTTCAAAAGTAATAGGGAAATAAAATATTTCTTGTACAAATTTCATATTATATTTGATGGATTGTTTGATATCAATAATTTGAAATTGTTGAGAACTTGACTGTACCTGGTCAATAGTGAACTTTTATCCACAGAATTCATTATAAAATATTTCACCAAAATTCCAACATTATTATTCGAAGAAGTGATGTCAGAAAATCATAAAATCCTTACTAAAATTGATTTTGTCTTACATAATCTGTGAAACTTTAACAGATACTTTCAATGGAGAAGCCACTGTTAAAAATTTCGACCCAACCGAAAATGACACGAAATGAACCATGCTTTACCCAATTAGGACGGTGCCCCAAAATATGACAAAACTTATAAATGTTTCAATCTTCCTAAAAGTGAACATGACTGGAAAAATAATTTTGAGATAAATTTTTCTGAGAATCTACAGAACGTCTCAAAAAATTATATACAGAAAACAATACACACAGATCACTTAAATTCTGAGGAGAAACATCAACTCATGTAACTTTGTAGACAGTTTTTTGAAGAGAAGACGAACCATTGTCATCTACAACCGAAATAAAGCACGAAATTGGGACTATGGATAAAAATTTCCGTATACGCAAAATCATATCGGTACCCATTTGTTCACAAACAAGAATTTAATGAGTCCTAGTAAATCTCTCTGTCATCTCCTATTCCGATGGTTCTCAAAAAGTGAGATGCATCAGGAAAAAAATGGAGAATTGTCATCGATTATCGGAAGTTGATCGAAAAGACAATCGATGACAGATACCCAATAAAAACTTTCGACATAGTCGATGGGCATACTTGAAGACTGGCGTTAAATCAAATCATTGTTAGAATTGTTCGAAAGATGATTAGGTACCATTAGGTCCACTACCCAATATAACCCATTCCGACAACGGCACACATCTCAAAAACTAACTAATTCAAAAGTTCGCTGACACTCATAAAATGAAACTACACTATGTCACCACCGATCATCCAGAATCTAAAGGAAGAGTTGAAAGATTCTATTCCACAAGTATCGTTTTGAAAAATAGAAGTAAACCACCATTATATATATATATATATATATATATATATATATATATATATATAGATGTGTGTGTTGTTGAGTTCGGGTTGAACCGCGCCTGGAGTTTTGTTCTCGACGTTTCGGCTCCGATTTGGAGCCATTTTCAAGAGGTAAATGTGACCACGCTGAGGTCTCAATCTGCCTACTCCTTAGATCGAACTGGAATATCGAGAGATGTTGGGTGGTATTTATAGCAGCGGGTGCTGCTAAAGCACCGTCGGATGTCTTGGTGGGGACTGGGCATCTGGAAATTAGGGGTTTCCATGCAGTTGGAAGTCTCTGACCGTCGTCACGTTTATTTAAGCAGGAAGGTCGCTTCTCGATTTCGATGGCCTCGCGAATCATACGAGCTTGTAGTGTTTTTGCTGTGGCGATGGTCTTAGTGTTCTCACAGTCTATATTGTGTCCTGTCTCTTGATGGTGTTTGGACAGAGCTGAAGATGGGTCTGATTTTTGGACAGCAAGTTAATGTTCGTATACTCTACTTCACACGTCTGTTGGTCTGGCCTACATATGTTCTATGGCAATTAGAACATGGTATTTCATATATACCCTGTGATTCATTGACAATTTTGTCCTTGGGGGAGCGGAGGAATGTGGAGATTTTATTGTTGGCTGTAAATATCGTTTTTATGTCCTGTTTTTTGAGAATTCGGATGATTTTGTCAGTAACACCCTTAATGTAGGGAAGGAAAGCTTTGTGGGGAACGTTGTTGTCTGTTGGGTCTCTGGGAATGGAAGGAGAAGTTTGATGGCAGCGGATGGATCTGTCAATTTGGTGGTCTGTGAATCCATTTTGAAGAAGGGCTGATTTGAGTTGGGCTAGTTCCTGTGGTTTGTTATGGAGGTCTGTGAGGTTGATAGATCTATGGATGAGGGAATTTACAACGGAATTGGTTTGTGCTGGATGATGGTGGGAGTTTGCGTTAAGGTATCGGTTTGTGTGTGTGGGTTTCCTGTAGACCGTGTGGGTGAAGGAGTCATTGGTTTTTGTGATGGGGACATCTAAGAACGGAAGGGAGTTATTGTTTTCGATTTATATTGTGAACTTTATATTTGGGTGGAGGTCGTTGAGGTGATCAAGGAAATTATGGAGAGTTTCGGAGCCGGATCAGGTTCGCTTCATCCCTGATACGCACCCGCTCAGACGCCCAGAAAGCCACAGGGTGCGTACGCGCTCTTGTTGCTTCAGTTCTCTACCTCCTGAAATGAGTTTTCGGAAACTAAGTATTTCTCATGGGTCTTCTGCCTTTCGGCATATACCTGCCTAGTATGGTTTGGCTTTTACAAAAAATTGACTGTCAATGAGTATCGCGACAAGGCTCGTTGAAGCAAGGGCCGGAAAATTTTACAAAAAAATAGCTTTAGTAAATCGTGCTCTATTGAGCTTGTTGCTTGAAGGTTATGTTAGAGATCCAATAATCATTGGTTAACTTCATGGAAGATATCGAGGGCTTTATATAACAGCCCGCCATGTTTCCGGAGCTGATTATGATGTCCCCTTAATGCCAGTGATTCCACGTGTCAGAGGGCTCTTCGGGAGGAAAAACTTATAGAACTTGTAGGCCAGTTTCCTAATGTGGTCTGTTACCGACTGACTCAAGTTCTGTCATGTTTCGCAGATCATCCAATCGAATGTATCGATCACTGTTAGTGATGATACGGAGGACTTCATTATGCAGCCTCTGAAGTCTCATCAATGGTGTCTTTTTGAGGCTGCAGAACACTGGACAAGCGTAGAGCATTGCAGTTCTTATGAATTTTTTATAGGCAGGTAGTTTTATTATTATTAAGCTTGGTTTGTGATTTCTGGCTATCAGATGGTATTTTTGCTTTATTGCGGCTCCTGCATCCTGAATAGCCAGATTAATGTGTTGTCTGAAATTCATACGCTTGTCCAGCATCACTCTCAGATATTTCACGCTTTCTTGTTCGTCCACGCGTCTACCCTTGACTTTCAACTTCCCGAAGATCTTCACATTGGTGAATTTCTTCCTGAAGTTGATCGGCTCCGTCTTTTCCGGATTAAGACCGATCTTTTTCTAAATACGGCCCGACGTACCTGTCCAAGCGGATTTGAACTCGCTCGTTAGTAACCACTGAGCTATTTCGGCTATGTAGATAAATGAAATGAGTGTTTTAAAAACATTTTATTTCTCAGAAATTTCGAAACTTTTGGGTAATAGAATAATCACTTTCTTGATAGAGAGCGTATCTCATGCAAATCTTGCGTCATTTCATCCAAAATTGGTCCAATCGATTGTGATGTTTCAGTGATGTGTCTTCGGAAACGCATTGGATCAATCGTCAAATACTTCCAAAATTTTCTCCTCGATTGTTGTCAAGCAAATTGTCACACATGCAAGAAGTGGATGTGATTCTTGTCCTCACTGAATCTCACTTATTTCTTCATATCGTCGTCGTACTTTGAATTTCAATAGATATTTGTTCAGAAATTTGAGGATTTGTATCAGCGACACACTCGTAATGAAGTAAATCAATTTTGGAATTGTTTTATATCATTTTTCTTAACTAGTAAGCAACGGAATGGATGGGTATGTCGACACTCAGTACATGCAAATGACCTTCGCTGACTACATCTGGAATCATTGGCATCCAACTCGAAAACTACGTTCCGTTTCTATATCCCTCAACTTGGCAAACATTAATCTGACGTATGACAAAATTGTTTTTTATCATTTTACATTGAAATACTAAATGAATAACTGATTTTTAGTCCAAAAAAAAATATTCGTGTTGAGATGGAATGCCCCTGGGTGTTGTCAGCTTTCTATAAATTCTAGGATCATGCCTGAATAATAAGTAAACTGATAGGTAAAGTATACAAGGCTCTAATTCAATCATACCTGTACAGAAGAGGAGAACCTAGCAAACTTCTCTTCGTGGTGATGAGAATAATGCCTACGAAAGGAAAGAACTCTGTTCATGGGACAACCAGAGCACGGGATGTACATCCTTTTGGGTCAACATCTCCCTCAAGAGAACAGAAAACGGTAAAGTTTCCTAACAATGGACAGGATTTGGCTGTTCTGAGTGTTGTTAGTACCGCAGCTCAACTTCACCGGGACGTGGGGTACTTGTGAGCAGCTGAACACACAAATTTCTCTATGGAAGTTAGAGTACATCTTTTTTTCGCAAGACTGGCACTGAAAATTGTCACTCTCCGGTGCTGAAGGGGGCACCCAGAGGTTTTTTCCGAATGAGTGTCCTGTAGCGTCAGCTGTCAACAACCCAAACTTGCCGACTTTCGGGATGATTTGTGAAAAAAGGGGGTATCACTCGGGTGTCCGTGCTCTCCATAGTGAAAGACAAGGTTTTTTAGCACATCTTACATGAGTTTCAGATCCTTGGGTTGAGTGAATTGAAAGCAAGATTGGAATTTTCGGCAAAGGACATCGAATTCCATAGAGAAGCACGGTAGCTATGGAAACACCATTTTTCCTATAAATACCAGACCGATTTTCAGGTAAAGTCAGTTCGTCTTGGACCTTCTATCAGGTAACAACAATAACTTGGGACCTGAATTCTTCCTCGGTAAATATGATTTTATTGTGAATAAGAAATTATTGCAAATTCTAATGGAATTTGCAATTTGACATCTGACGTAATTACATGAACGAAACATAACTCCCATGGAATAGTAAAGTTTTCGATAGGTGGTTTTTCACGAGGCGTTTCGTTTATGACGACAACCTCGGTGTTGCATGATTCTTTTGATTTATTTATATGTATCTAATGTTAACATGTTTTCTTTCAGATTGATTTGGTATATAAGTTTCAATTTCATTAACTAATTAATGATTCTTTCCAGCTTACACTCTATGCTAATATGATCTCCGGAACTACGCCGTTGAGACAGTATTAGTAGAACTCACTCTCTCACACACACTCTATGCTAATATGATCTCCGGAACTACGCCGTTGAGACAGTATTAGTGGAACTCACTCACACACACACACACTATGCTAATATGATCTCCGGAACTACGCCGTTGAGACAGTATTAGTAGAACTCACTCTCTCACACACACTCTATGCTAATATGATCTCCGGAACTACGCCGTTGAGACAGTATAAGTGGAACTCACTCACACACACACACTATGCTAATATGATCTCCGGAACTACGCCGTTGAAACAGTATTAGTGGAACTCACTCACACACACACACTATGCTAATATGATCTCCGGAACTACGCCGTTGAGACAGTATTAGTGGAACTCACTCACACACACACACTCTATGCTAATATGATCTCCGGAACTACGCCGTTGAGACAGTATTAGTAGAACTCACTCTCTCACACACACACTATGCTAATATGATCTCCGGAACTACGCCGTTGAGACAGTATTAGTGGAACTCACTCACACACACACACTATGCTAATATGATCTCCGGAACTACGCCGTTGAGACAGTATTAGTGGAACTCACTCACACACACACACTATGCTAATATGATCTCCGGAACTACGCCGTTGAGACAGTATTAGTAGAACTCACTCTCTCACACACACACTATGCTAATATGATCTCCGGAACTACGCCGTTGAGACAGTATTAGTGGAACTCTCTCTCACACACACACTATGCTAATATGATCTCCGGAACTACGCCGTTGAGACAGTATTAGTGGAACTCACTCACACACACACACTATGCTAATATGATCTCCGGAACTACGCCGTTGAGACAGTATTGGTAGAACTCACTCTCTCACACACACACTATGCTAATATGATCTCCGGAACTACGCCGTTGAGACAGTATTAGTGGAATACACATACACACTGTTAGTATGAATTTGTAATGCTTCAAAAATAGATGATTAACTGTTCGTTGTGTAATGTCATTTCTGTGCATGAACGGTCACTGAATTTAGTGATTACACATTTATATTAATACGGTTCTTTTCTATAGGTACCAAGCTCTATAACAAGGAAATGGAGTACCCGACAAGATCGGTCGCGACGCCATTAGATCTGGAACGAGAACAAGGAAGCACAGGTCCGTAAGATTTTGGAACTGAGTATCCTGAAGTCTCACATTAACTTCTTCCAGAATTTCAAACCTAGTCATTCAAAGTTAGAGATTGTAAATGGGAAAATATCCAATCACTGAGTATGGAGAACCGCGTTCTGGTAACATCTCCAGGTTGTAAGGGTTGAAATAACATCCGGGTTGTTTTACTGACCTGCCGCTAAATTGTGAAATGGTTGAACTGAGTATGTTTATATTTACTGCAATGTTACTCATACACTAGATATGGATCCTCCCTCACTATAGGAAATCAAAAAGAGTATGAAATAAAACTACCAACATTTTGCTGTGCACGAATAAGTCAAAAAGATGGGGAGGACGGTATCGGGTTGATTGCCAGATGGAGTGCACCCAAAAAGATGAATCTCGCTGAGACAGAACCTGGCCAACTCCATGGTTGTGGGGGTATAGGTGTACCAGATGCCCATTAACACAATTGGTGACAAAACATCTCTCACCGAACTTTGATAATTATTCAGCCTTTCACATTCTGGAGATTGTTCGTATTCAATTTTGACTATACAGGATATTTTCCTAAGTTAGGTATTTACTTTTCCGAATCAGATGAACTTCGTCTTCAAAGGAGAGATCACTCTAACTGTGATTTCAGAAGTTTCAAACTCATCATGGATTGGTTATGTATTTCGAACGGTCAATAGATAATGTGGTAACCTTTTTTGTATTTCATTTCCCTACAACTGGCAGAACTTTGTATCCCGAACGAACCTTACCAAAACCCAAACAAACACAACGTGGGAAAACCGTGACGATCAACGTGGCCGTATTTTAGCCGTACAGATAAGGCAGAGGTTGGTTCGGTTACAGTGTCAATATGACGTTTTTGAATGAATGTATCTTTGGAGATACTCTGCTTGATACAGGGTTGATCCTATAGGGATCTTCATAGATACAATGCCTGATAAGCAGAAAATTTGTTATGTATCTCATGTGATACGTTGCAATGCATGAAAGGCATAAAAAAATCCAATTTGTAAACTTTTCATTCATTCAAAAAGAGCTTGAACACTATTACAAAAAGGAACTTTATGATCTTTGGTACGTTAAAACAGTCAGAAATTAAAAAAACTATTTGAAATTGAAGTTTTAGAGATAACTAGGTGTTATGGAAGTCATAAAAACAATTTCTTTCTTGTACTTGGCATAATCTCTGCTTCTCTAGGTTTTTGAAAATAAGTTTCGTTCGGTTCGAAACTGGAAACTGAAAAAAAAGTTTAACAAATACCTAGTAGCTAGCAGAGTATCTCAGAGGATGACCTGTTGGAGTAGTATGTACCGAGCAAAGTATCCTCCAAGATGCAACATCTGAAATACTAGACAGCAGGCACTGTATCTTCTTGTATACAATTCGATTCTCCCTTCATCTGGCAATATATATTTTGGGATACATATATCTCAATCACGAATCTAATTTTTCTGATAAAATGATTGGTAAAATGGAAATATGTCATGTATTGCTTATACATGGTAAAACATTTATGGGCACTTCAATGATCAAAGTTGAATTCATTTGGTACAAAAATAAACAAAATACTAACCATAGGATCAGAAGTTTGTTCACTTTTTCGCGCCATCTTGAACACACAAAATTTCTAATGAGAGTATCGGAATATTATGAGAACACGGTGCCATCTACTAGGGGAATCTAGAGTAGTCCAAACACATGTGTATATTGACATGTCACTGAAATTGCAGAAATCTCTCCATTTGTTTTCTAAAACGGATATTTGAAAGATGTATCTCACTAGATACTCTGCCAGGAAAAGGGATATCCACTCACAAAAGTAACGAACACTTCATTAACGCCATCTGGAGGATTGATGTAGGAAATATTGGAAAAAACTGAATACAAAATGATATATTTTGATTTTAACACACCCATTGCAGATAAACAACTGATAATATAATCAACCCACACATACATTTATACAATGAAACTCATATATAATATTTATTAATTTATTAGAAATAGTTGCAGGTCTTATTCTACATGAAAGTTTCGTATTAAAATTACACCTATTTCGATTGAAAAATACATTCCTTCATGGTGGTGCTGCTGCTATCGGTGATGAACATCTCGGCCTCTGCTCAGATGGAATTTCAGCATTGTTTCTCTTACCATTTGCTCATGTATCCACTTCCATATTACTGAACAGATTATCAGACTACAACGTACTTTTTAACCTCTGTGATTCATACACAGAGGATTTTCAAAAAAAAATTGGCGGTTGATTATTGGCTGTTGTTGTTGAGGGGCGCTAGTATGGAATTTGTCCAAATAAAGTGTGATGGAGATGTGAATTCTGTGAAGTATTTTTGAAAAATGTCATTATTTTGATCACCCTTTACATATATAACATTGGTATCTTCCAACCTCTTCCAAATACTATTCAAACTAAGGTATTCCACGAAACCATAGGAATATCTCAAGCCGTGCACGTTCTGCTCAACAGATCTCACGTTTACCTACAGCAGACAGCGAACTGTACGGCTTCGGGTGCTTCAACAAAATTCGTTGGGGGTAGAATACACCGCTCAAATCAAAACCTTCAATGTCGACGGCTACAAGCTTCATCTTCGACGTTTCTCGCATAACTGATTGCTCCACCCGACATTATTTCACGATAAATGTCAAACGATTTCGCTCAATGTTCCATGATACAATCATTAATGATACCGTAGTAGGTTCCGCTCTTTTCGAGACGTCTATAACGAAAACAGTTATTTGTCCGAATGATACATAATCGACCAGGATTTGTTTTTTAGTGTACCCATATAGCTGGAGTGGAAATCGCTATAGGCCGTGTGAGCTTCGACAAAATCATTCTTTTTGAAATCGCATACGCTCATTTTGGTAGATTTCGCTAATCAGGGTCAATCTGATATCCAACAAATCAATATTATCAAAGTGGTTGGGATCTTTAAGGAGGTTATCCACACGATCTGTTTGGAATATGTGATGTGATGTATCGGGGGCTCCCCGGAGCAGAACACGTTTCGAGAGCCAAAATTTTCGTAGACCCTGTTGTCAGCGCAGGAAGCTCATGTAACTCATGAACGATATCTTCATGGGAAGATCAGACTTTTTGTACTCACTATCCCAGAATTTTGAACGTTTTCCAATTCTTTACCATTTGATTCTCATGAAATCGAGTCAAAGAAAAATGCCGCAGCATTATTCACAAAACTTATTGCCATTTCTTTCGGTTTTTGTCAGTGTTCCTCTGGTACTGACGACATCGTACATGAGTAGCCATGTTTCACTCAGCTGAATGGCAATTTCGATAGCATTATTGTTCTCGAAGGATTTCACATATGGGTAGTGGGTTCTCATTTCCAAACGTTGAATGGATTCATCAAACTTTGGATCTCGGTAGAAGTCGAACACTCATTTGAATAACATTGCAACCCAATGATTTCAGAAATGGTCGATTTGAAGCAGAAAGCTTGGAAGTGACTGACCTGCTCGGGAGCTACTTCACTATTGGTGCTGCTGAGTGAGCACTGAATATATAATCGAAAACTTCTGTTTACCTCTGAAATCCACAGGGTTGAAATCCTGATCGAGTATGTTCACAGTTATTTCACAAATCTCTCCTTTGCTCGTCACAGGAAGACTAACCAGAATCTTCTCTAGGTGCGAACACGTATATTGAATGGAAAGGTCGTTCGTTGAAATGAAAACCCGAAGTGATATTACTGTCCAGAATATTTGTTCGATCCTTGAGAATTTTCACAGGTATATTGAACTTATGAACTTGACCAGGTTTCAACAATCGTTCAGAAAAACCCAGCAATTTTCCAATGCAATCTTCAGGTGCGAAATCTAGGGCGTGTATTTTGCTGTAGATTTCACACTCGAGAGTATTGAGGTTAGCTTTCGAAGGGAATACTTTATCAGTTATATCTTCCTCCTCTTCTTTGTGACAGAACACATCTGTTTGGTTTTTGTTTTCATTTCAACTGTACCTTGTTGCCATCTGGTGAATTGTCTCGGTTACTTACCCAACGCAGTGACGGCCAATTGCTGCTGTTTACAGTTTTCTGCCGCCCTTGATACTTAGTAGCCCTGGGTCTCATATCCTCCGGGGTTTTTTGCATTTGCAAAGTATTTCCAGGCCCAGGTTTTTTATGAACTGCTTTCGAGAATCTTTTTCGTCTCTAGAGACGTTAGTGAATTTGAATGCGCTATATTTGTTGGATTTTTCGAAACTTTTCTCTCTTGCTTTTGAATTGAATTCGGTTCTGAATTAGCTCCCTGTGGTCTTCAAGGACAAGATTCACCGTCGAGTCTCGTGCCTGTAATTATTTTGGAACTCGTACAGGAAAACGAGATATTCTATTTCCCCCCTGAATTGGAAATAGACAGCAACTACTTTCGAAATACCCTGAGATAGAACCCTTACATCTGGCGACCAAGTTGAGGTTGTATTTTTTTCTGAAGAGACAAGAAAATTGTGTCGGAGAAGTATCCACAAGGGCTGCTGTATAGCATGAGAAATCGGAGGCGGGACCAAGAGAACTGGCCAAAGAAAGCAAATGCCATTCCTGCAACAGAGAATGTTCAAAATAAAACGCCTGGAAATCAAGGTAACATAGGATTATTAAATATTACCGGTACCAGATGGTCCAAGTAACGAGAGCAACTAAAAAAAAATTGCTCCAAAATTGTTCGTTACCGTTAACAAGCTGACGAACGTCTACCCTCAGAAGTCGAAACTTGTGCGAGCAATGGATTAACGAGGCCTTACCTTCTAACGTGCGACTACCCAGCACGGTAGCCCGGCGGGGAATCGAACCCCGGTCTTCCGCTTGATAGGCGAATGTGCTAACCGCTTCACTACCGAGAATCACATGACGTCGTCTTTTCCATTCCACAATCCTCAATCTGAAGTTAACGTTTCGAGACTCCAATTTCAGGAAGAGGAAACTGCAACATTACCTGAAAACTTTTCAAGAAGCATTGAGGCATCACAACCTAGTTTATCAAACCAAATTTCAATTTCAAGAGATTAGTTGGCCAAATATGATATGTCAGTAAGTCACAAAAGTAATAAGTAAACCCCAAATTGACCAAAACTCAAATTGCAATATACAAAAACACTTCCGAATGTCAGTTATAGCCTTCTCACCTCGAATGAAAGTTTCAGAAATTCAAATCACCCATATTAAATAAAAATTTAGAACTGAAGAGTTACTCACCTGGAAATAATTCGATTGCCTCCGGTAAGGCAAATGCCAGAGCGTCAGAATTCTGATCATTTGTGAAAACATTAGAGAGCATGTGAAAATATGGAAGAAAAATTGTCAGGAGGCCGAATGGAACGGGTGTCGAACAAGTTTATATTTTGCACCTATTTGTAATTTTTCCCCTGATGAATCAAGATGAATTCCATGTTTGTACTAACGAAAATTAATGACCATACGGTTGAGGTTCACCCTTTTCTCGGAGTATTTATACACCTCATTTCATAATGAGAAATTTGAATGCGATTTCGGACTCATTTCAATAACTATTTGTATTCCTTCATGTGTGATAAAACTACAAATCGTGAGAAGTTTCTTTGATATGTAATATTCCGGTTATTTTTCCACTTTGATACCTTCTGAAACTCATTCATCTTCTGATGATTTTTCTCTCATATTCTCACATGCTCTCTGATGTTTTCACAAATTTTCAGTCCTGGCCCAGTTACTAATTCTTTTTTCATTTCAACTTCAGACGTCCACCCAACTCGTTGATTTTTTTGGCGACCTGGCATTTGCTTTACCGGCAGTAAACGAATTCTTCCCAGGTGAGAACTCTTTGGACATATGTATGTTGCTCGACCTTTTGTCAGCTCTCAGACTATTAGGACGCCTGAAGTTATTTCTAGCCCGACGTTATCGTGCGGATATCACAACCGGTGATCAGTAACTGCTATTTGCCGACATTTTTCATACCTGCATATCCACTCCTTCGTTAAAAATTTTTGGCATTCCCGAAATATTCACATTTCAATATTAACACAGTTGAATGATCTACACATTCCTATAAACATAGAATGTTTGTGAAATTTCACTCTATATTACTTTTTCCATAGCAGTTGCAATTGCGGATGAACGATTTTTTACCAGTGAAACGAGCCTTGAAAATATCATGATTTTCACCGGCGTTTCTCTTACTCTTGAGCAGTTTTCAAATAAATATTAGAAGTGTCAGGCATATTCTATCCCATAGATGAGTCTATGAGAAACGTATTCATAGGTATATACATATTTGTCCCAATTTGCGTATTTAACGATTTACACTAAGAAATGTTTCAAAAATGTTATTTGTGCTTCCTTCTTCAGTATCTAATTTTTTATGGAAATAGCAAAACTCATTTCCTTTGGGGAGGTCGTTGTTTTCATTATATCTTATATTATTCCTGAGCCATTCCTGCGTTACAGCCATATTTGAATGGGTGTAACGCTCTTGGTCTATAAGGAAACAACAAATCTAAACAAAATACATTCGCAATCATCCTGAATTCAAAGAAAAATAAGGCTTTGCTAGCAAGATGTGGAATTATGAAAAAATGTTCTCAACTTGATAAATATACAGACAGAGAGCAATCATCAAGTAATCCCACTGTGCATGTCAGAGTTTGACATCTATTTGACAATTTTACAAGATCATAACTTTATTATATGGACATTATTACTTTTGCAAGATCCTGAAAGCGATGGACCTTTTCATGACCCCAAATGACAAATTTCAATGCATTTGCATGGCTTGAAAATGTAAGTACAGAAAAATATATCAATCAAAATTCAATGATGTTTTTTAGCTTGATAGCGTTGATCATCATATTAGGAAACCCCATTCATTCATCCAGTTTAGTTCATAGTTCTACGCATCATTTCCTCAACGAAGTGGCCGATTTTGATGACATAATTGAGGGAGAGAAAGGCAGTGTTGCTGAATTCAAAGAATCTCCCATACATCAGGAGTTAGGGCGAAGGGCAGAACAGAAATCCAATCTGTATGAAACTCCACATAAAATTGCACCTTCCCGGATAAAAACAGATGTACAAGGCGTTGAAAAAGAACTTGAAAATCCTCCGATATCGCAAAATGAAAAATCTCATCCGGAAATTCCTATCCAACCTCAACTCCAAAATCGACCCGAAATAATATTTGAAACGCCTGTTTTGTATGAAATTGGAGACCGTTCCCCAAGACAAGGGTTTTTCATGGTGAAACAAAGACAACTTGAGGAAGTGCCCAATAATCATGAAACTTCCACTGTTCGAACCCCCCAGGAATGTAGTATAATCCAAGCAAATAATCCGAATATCGATCACAATCAAGGAACTGCTCTCGACGGATCAAAAGTTGAATCTTCTCGAAGTGGACACACGGTTTGTGATGACAACTCTGGAGCCGTTCACTCATCCCACCATGATCGTGAGTCAGTGAAAGGTAAGCTTTATGTGTGAAACCACAAAATATATTTTGAATGCAACTGCTCTTCAATAGTATATTATGCAACGATCATGTATTGATAACCATTACAAAGGAGTTGCATACGCTTTTTTTTCTTCATTCGATAAATAATGAAGAACTATATAATACATATATATATATATATATATATATATATATATATATATATATATATATACAGTTGTATTGTGGGTCTCACTGTTCTGGAAGTGGAAGAAATATTACATTTATTTCATTATTACTATTCACTATTCTCAATAGAGTTCAATATTTTATTGGAAATGCCGATTTCATTCTGAACCGATATTTCAATGTAGCCTTCCGCCAATGAATTGGATTTCTAATTGGATAAGAATCTGTTATCGTGATGACATCTGTATCATAATGAACACATTATTCCATAGATTTGTGAAATGAGTTAGGCAAATATTCATCTTTAGTCTATTCACGTTTAGAATAGAGTTCGAGTAAACAATGCATCTAGCGTGATCAGCACGTCGACAGTAAGTACTTGCGTTTCGATTGTCTGGCTATATCGAAGAACGCACAGAGTTGTATTAGGCTGTCACAGTGTGGCACTTGATAGTATTGATACCTATCGTTAGCAGTGCATTTGTTACGTTATTCAATATGTCCAGTACAGATATGGATAAACTTGATAACAATGTCGTATCAAATGCTTATAGCCCTCGAGAAAGAATGAAGATGAGGCATTTGAGTAGTATATAGAAGAATATGATATCAACAATAAAGATGAAGTGCATGAAAATCCCGAAAGTTTGGTTGATCACATTTCTTAGCTAGTCATACAGGAACATGTATATCCAGTGTATTGTTCGTGACTTTCTCCAACCTAAAAAAGGCAAATGAGTCGATCTAAAGTTGTGGATGAATGTAGATGTAGATGAATTCACTGAAAACGCCAAGTCCTGTCCTGATCTACTAGACCCATCACACGTATGTTTACGAGCACTCTATCTATAACGTGAATCCACTATAGTTCAAATAACATATTCGAACCTATCCACGCTAATACGAAGTCAAACCACAGCGCCCTTCATTTCAATTCACATTTTATTTCTTCGATACTTTTGTTTGCAATCATTTGAAAAAAAAACTTGGAAATTATTGTTTCAAAACGCTGTCCCGTACCATCTCAAGGAACAGTTGGTGTACTAATCCCAAAACGTCTCTAAATTTCAAGTTGGGATATTTCTGGAAAATCGGTAGCTGATATTCATGAGAAAGGTATCGAAAAAAGTGGATTTAAATGTCAAAGTGATCCGAAGGCGATGGGAGTGATGGAAAAAAAGGTGGAAAACGCCCCCTTTCTGACTTTCGAAGGGCCATAATTCACCAACGAGAGAAGGCCGTAAGCTTTTAGTCGAAAAGGGTACCACCTATAAATTTTTACAGATCACGTAGGGCAGCTTGATCTTTCAGAAAATCAATGTACTTATGGCATTTTCAAATTAGACGAAAAGCCAGAACAAATTGAAAATTCTTGATGGTGTCACTCGGTTTATGTCATAAGTCGAAAGGAAGTTTTTGCAATACGCAAAACTTTTGATTGAAACTTTTTAATTTTTTCTTCAACTCAATATAACTCAAATGAATTGGTTTGTGAAATTTTGATTGTTTAATAATTCGTACATCTTTTCTCCGAATGGAAAATGTTGCCCTGGAATATAAAATTGATTGCAAATTCTCAAAATATTCTACGACCTAGATTGATCAGGAAGTGACTCTAAACAAGGCATTATTCCATAATTTTTTGGTTTATTTATTTTTTTCTCTCCACGTATTGAGTAATTGTGAACGTTGCTTCTTTTTCAATGCCCACATAAATAACTCCGAAAATCAAATCACATCACCAAATATTGCTCCAGTTACATAATAAATCAACTGATTTTTTTTTTCAGATATGGCGAACCGCCATAAAACTTGCAATCAACTCTTTGAAATATTCCATCAAATACCTCTCGTGGAACGAATGGTGAAAGAAATAGTGGAAAATAATGATCCCCAAGCAATGAACAATAGCTGGAAGTCTATAAAGTGCATAATCAGGGAGCAAAAACCAAATTTTGATAAGAACGACCTTCTTGAGAGACCAGAAAGCAAAAATTGTTTCCAAAGATTCATGAGGAAACGTAGAAGGAAACGTCACAGTACATACATAAATTTGAGGAACCCACGGAAAAAAATTAACAACAATTTAGCTAAAAGAAATGCCGAAGATGATCCTAGGTTCAGAAATATCGTCGACTTCATCATAAGAAATAGGGAATTTGTTGATAAGTTTACATATGTTCCAGTAGTATTCGCCACAGTAAGAGATTTTTCGAATAAAGAAGAAGCGGCTCAAACGACAGAAAGCCTCGCTGAACAACAAAAGAAAACGCAAAATATGGAAAATACGGGTACTCCTACGATCATTCAATCGAATAAAGCAATGTCAGATACTAGCACCCTGCCAACTACTGGTATTCCTCAAGCTGTAACCCAAAATGGGCCCTCGACAGCAAACCCTGTAATCTCTCAGCAAGCTCGAAATTTGGCAAACGAACTCAATTTCCGGATTCCCCAGCTGAGAAGAAGTTTCCAGGACATCATGGAGCTCATGAATAGTCAGGCTGACTTGAATAGAATGAAGAAAGAGGTTTCTTCAACGCAGCTAGGTGCAGCATTGAGTACTACCGAAAAAACTCCGGTGGGCGACGTTTCATCGATTATGTTCCCTCTTCCTGTACAGGTCAATAGTAATTCTGGTCCAGATTCAACGCACAGTGAATCCAGAACTTTCAGTGAGAAGGATATGATACCGGGAGTTCTCATATATCCAATCACAGAAAAAAATAAAGACAAAAGAAACGTTTTCGATTTGTTAGATAAGGAGGAACCGATTGACAATGTGTCTATAGAAAATGAAGAAGTGGATGAACAAATCACTATCGACGGTCTGGATTCGTTTGTTAACCAGAAAGTGAGTATACAATTATTTTCTAAAACTTGTGTTATATTGATTATTTCGGAATCGTGTATTAGATGAAAATATGGAATAGGTGCAAAAAGCAAATAATAGTAATGGGATGTTTTGATTTTGTGCATGTTCCTGTTAGTTTCAATTATAGCTGGTGATTACAAATTTTTATACAAGAATATGAGGCGGCTATCAGTACTCTGTACATTGGTAAATGTCTTTCCAAGTAAAAAATACTTTGCATCTCTTCGCAGTTCACGATTCGTATGTTAGAGATCAGGCATAAATGTAATAACTTCTCGTGATTATACATGAAGGACAATAAATAAAATTGTCTGAGAACAATTTGTTCAATGCAATCCTAAATATATCAACCCGCAATAGGTTGATGTACTTATATCTGTTATAAACCAAATACTACCCTGGCTGTTACCACGAAGGGTTTTGATTTATATATGATTGGTGCCAGTGCACGTTCTTCACAGAAGAACTTCCTGTGCATGCTTTTGGTGATACAAGTGCCGAAATTAATTTTCAATTATTGGGGCGGTCCCACTTGCAGACCGGCTTCGAGCTTGTTGGCTCCTCGTCAGTGCAAAGAAGTTTTCAAAAAAATTCGAAAGTCTTTCCAAAATTTAAAATGTTATGCTCCACTCTTATCATACCCCGAGAAAGGCTGAAGATAACGACGAGCGAAATAAGCCATCATCAAGTCATGAGGCTAGAGGCTCGTGAGCACGAAGCACTTGTACCCAGAGGAGTAGATGTTTGTAGATAGGAGTTAATCCATCCCTGCTCTCTTGGGACTGGCCTGAACAGATTATTCTCAGATGAATAAAAGTAATAATATACTAATAGAAGTCGGCACTGAAAAACGGAAATGCTGTTGAATTAAATTCAGAACAAACAACCAATCTTCTTGATGATACTTCGCTTACAAAATCACTCAAGATAACGACGAGCGAGATCTTCTTCTTGATGGACCAAAGGCGAGAGGCCTTTGATTCCAAAACCGGTCTGCAAGTGGGCTCATTAATTGAAAATCCCGGCAGTTGTGTCACCGAATGCACATGCAGGAGTTTATTCTGTGAAAAACCCTGCGCTGGCACTTGGATATAATTCAGAGACCATCTAGTCTAAGAGCCTGCGACGCCCAGACCTTCATTATATTATAAAAGCTGAAAATTCTTCTATTTAATATGTCCCCTATACAGGTATAAGCTAACCCAGCCTATACAACCTGGGTTGCGGTGGCTTTGGCAGGTAACAGGTAGTAAAGGTGAGTAAAATTGTATTTCAAATTTGTGATAGCACAAAACTTAGTTTTCATATATTTCAACTTACAATCATATTAGAAACCGCCTCGTCTATTGGCGGACACTTAGGACGGTAACAACCCCTTCCCAGGCACCCTCACAGTCTAATTATTTATAAATCTACTTTCGTCATAGTATAAAATCTGACTTTTATATATGTTATTCAGGAAACTATACGAATAATGTTTCCACAATTTCCAGTCACTTTCGATGGTGCCCCTATCTTCCCAGACACATTGAAGTCTACTCCAGGCGTGCGCGCGATGAATACACATGTACGTTAGTACGAGTGAAATAGCGCGATCTATACTATAAATTTATCAAGAAAATTTATCATGCCTATTTATAACGGATTAAAGAAGTAAATTTGAAAAAATAATGTAAAAAAATTTTCAAATCAACAAATTATAAAATGAATAAAATGAATTTTATGGAATCAAGTTGTGATTTAAAAAAGTTGGAAATTAATATCTATCGATAATTCTTTCTTAAATAATAAGAAAAATCGGCTAGAATAAAATTCTAGAAGTTTGAAGTTGAGGAGATGAATTTGTATGTATGTTGGTTTTACTATAAGGTGAGAAAATAATTTAGATCGTAATGCAATCAATGGAAAAAGAATTAAATTATACTTTTGATTATAGCCATTACAAAACAAAGTTAAAAAATAAAGTTTCAAACATGTATTGTTAAATTTAAAAAAAAAACAATTATTTTCATCGTCATCGTCGGTATTTCCATTATCTTCATCACTGCTACTCCATTCTGTCGATTTGTCCTCATCAATGTTACTATCTTCAACAGCTTCTGTAATGATTTTATGAACATTGAACATTATAAACATACCTGACACAGGTAAAGAATCACTGGCATAATTAGGTAGCTGATCTCCTTCAAACCATTTGAAATGGTATCGACCACTTTCCAGTACCCAGCCATTATTTTCAGGTTTACTTGAAGTAGCTTTGCGAGTTCAGTGGTTTAACTCAGGTACTACCGGTGTATCTGGAGATGAGTTGTCTACACTGAACGACTTTTTGTTTACTCTTTTTTTCTTTTTTAAATCTGAAGGCTCAGAATTGTAGTATTGTTTATTACCGCCTTTGAATGTTTTATGGCATTCCCGGTGATAACCTCCATCTGTATTAGGCATTCCAGATCACGTGATGTCTGGGTAGCTAACACAAGTTTCAACCAATCACACACTCGTTTGCAAAAAACAAACGATAGTTTCTGGGGGGCAGATGGCGCCGTATTGGTTTATTTCGATTCATTTGACATTTTTGACAAGTATCTGGAATGCCTAATTCATCAGGTAAAATAATGTTCGAATATTTTAGGTTATGTTTTTTTCTGACTTTCAAAACAGTGTGACACTTCTTTAATGTCTCTTCAGAAAGCAAAATTAATTTTCCCTCACTTTTCTTACAAATGAAACAACTTAATTTGTTTTCATCCGTTTCTTCTGTTTCCATTATAACACATTATACCACAACTGGACCACTTATTCAATAAACTTAAAAAATTAATTATTCAACGGTTTCTGTACGTATAACAGTTCACTCTACACAATATATAATTCAAAGTACGAGACAGCTGATGCGCAGAAAGGGATCGCCGTGGACCGATCATGCTACTTCACTCGCACTAACGTACATGTATATACATCGCGCGCACGCCTGGATTAAACTTCAATGTGTCTGGGAAGATAGGGGAACCATCGAAAGTGACTGGAAATTGTGGAAGCATTATTCGTATAGTTTCCTGAATAACATATATAAAAGTCAGAGTTTATACTATGACGAAAGTAGATTTATAAATAATTAGACTGTGAGGGTGCCTGGAAAGGGGTTGTTACCGTCCTAAGTATCCGCCAATAGACGAGGCGGTTTCTAATATGATTGTAGGTTAAAATATATGAAAACTAACTTTTATGCTATCACAAATTTGAAACACAATTTTACTCACCTTTACTACCTGTTACCTGCCAAAGCCACCGCGACCCAGGTTGTATAGGCTGGGTTAGCTTATACCTGTATAGGGGACATATTATATAGAAGAATTTTCAGCTTTTATAATATAACGAAGGTCTGGGCGTCGCGGGCTCTCACTCTCATCAGCCTATTATGTACATATAGTTGGTCGTAAATGCAATAAAACTGATAATATAATGGGATCAGCACAGAAACAAACAAAAAACACAGAGAATCTTGAATACTTTCTCTTTGGGCAGATTTATTGCGGTTAATACAAGTACAGTCTTTCCACGCCTAAAGAAGTGCCAAATTTCTCTCTTCATTCGTAGCTAATCTCAATGTACTATCTCATGGTGAATTCTGACCTCGAAAGACGTTGTGTGAAACACCACCATGGATATTATATATAAGCTAGGCCAATGGAAACGAATCAAGGCCAATTTCTAGTAATGTCTTTTCCTCGATTCCGTAGATTTTTATTTTGAGGAGAAAATATTTGAATGATATATTCAACCTTGTCACCTCCATTCCTCAGCCGGGTGAGAAGATGCTACCCTTAAATCTCGAATTAAATTGGCGTCGAAAATTCCACGTTTGAAATGTCATCAATTTCTCTTTCCAAAGCCTTAAGCGTTTATGAATTTGAAGCAGTATATTCTCATTTGTGGAGGTAGAAATGTCATGAAATTAATTTTCTCTCTTCTGGACAAACACTTCAAATTCTTATAATATCTGTTTTTAAAGCAGTAGATACTGGGGAAAAACATTCAGTACAAAATATTTTCGAAAACGATTTTTTCGCTTTTTCCACTTTCAAAACTAATCGTGCATTGTTTAGCTAGCATCTCGAATCGCACAACTGCTAAAAAAGTGAAATAGTCGGTGAGCTCATTCGAAGACTAGCGATAAATCAAATTATGCTTCGAACAATTTGATCAGACCAGTCTTGATTACTTACACATTAGATTCATTGCCTCATGAGTTGTATGCGACTTTTCATTAACGTGTGCCCAATGAGCCCGAGACTGTGATAAGACAGTGTCCATTCCCATAATTATTTAAAATCCATAACGGCATTTGGTATCACCAAGAGCACGCGGGAGTTTATTGTATGAAAAACCTTGAACTGGCATCGGTTATGTTATGATTCAACTCCCTTTGTGCAATAACTAGTAAGCTATGGGAGTAGTTACTTCCTGAAAAGAGTCGGCCCATAAACCTACTATCTAGGTAGTAGAGACTGGACTGGAGGAAAAGTTAAATACATTATTTGATTCATCACCGGTATTCTGTACCAGTACCCTCACCGCAGTTTTTCAACAGCTAAGCACATCGTGCCAGCCTCATACTGCAAATTAGTTTCAAAAGTGAAAAGAAAGCGAAACGTTCCTTTTTGGAAGATATTCTTCATAACGTGTCTTCTTAGTATCTACTGCTTCTAATTCAAACATTCACGAAGCAATAAAAATAGAAATTGATTACCTTTCAAACGCGGTATGGCCTGACCTCTAATCCCATTCAAGATTAAAGGGTTGAATCTCACCCCACCGAGGGGAAGGAGTTGAAAAAATGTTCAAAAGATTTTCCCCTCAGAATAAAAATTGCTGGGCTCGAGGAGGATTTGTCATTTGTGATAGCCAACTATGAAACTTTTCCTAGAGATCAATTATTACCCTAACACCAAACTGATATTTTTGCACTCGACGCGCGTGTCGCTAACAAGGTTAGCATCTTCAGGAGAAGAGAAGAAACCTCGTTGGGAAACGCGAGTCGGGTGCAAAAATATCAGTTTGGTGTTATGGTAATTGATTTCTAGGGAAAGTTTTAACTTTTACACCAAAGGTTTCAATCTCATCGTTTATAGCCAACTATGCGAAATCGATATTCGTTTTCTTTGGCCCAGCCTGTATACTAAGGTTAAGCCCTTGGTAGATACCATTTCCTTTTCCTTCATCTTATATTCCTTCTTATAGGTATGAAATTTATCTGATTGATAGTGTCAGGAACTGAGATCATATTATAGGAATACACAAGCAATCAAAATCAGAAGGTGTTTTGTAATATATGTGGTCTTGAATTTCTATAACACGAAATTAATGCATCGTTATAAGAGTAAAGCTATACAAACTGCCAGAATCATCGTAATTTCAGTATCTGGGGTCCCTAGACCTTACCAACATACTTGACTCTAGACGATAGCCAATTCCTTTTATCCGTAGTTCGTGTGTTTCTTAGTATTCCATTCATAGTGTCTTGTGAAATGACAAAAATTACTACGAGCTAACTGATAGGCTATGAGTAGGCTGCACAAAATATCAAGTATAAAGTACATGAAAGATTATTACAGAGAAAGAATCCATTACTGTAGTAATCAACAGGAGACTTCAAGCCGTGGCGGGCGCTGAAACAGGTTTCGCGTTTTTTTCCATTGAATGTGCTTTTATAGGAGTATAAACGCCTATGAACATCAATCGCTTCAAATAAGACCAACAGATTCCACCAATGAAAAGAAAAATATAAATTCCAAAGAAGCTTCGGTTTTTTCCAGATATCAGACAAGTGATAAAATGATACCGTTCATTGGGAACTTAATTTTCGAATTTGTTGTTCTAGGGCCATCTTCACAACAGCGCTGCTAACTGCTAACAGTTGGTTTGCTCACTGTCCGTTTGTGTACGGACGTCAAGTACAAGCCGTTTGGCCGCATATAGACCAGGAGGTCATGACTGGTGACGTTCCACCATTTTTTCGTGCATGCCTTTTTAGGGCTTGATAACTAACCCTAAAATATCAAAGATAATCGGGGTTTTAGCCCCCCCGCCCGTCCTCTTCATAAGGAAAAACGCTTTTCTTTTGAGGGAATTTTCGTGTTTTTCCGTGATATTTTACTGCATGCCATTGTAATGTACAAAATGTGTATTTTAAAACAGCAACAACAAGTGAAACATTCAGTCTAGAAGTCATTCAATGAAAAAATAATAGGGCGTATTAATAGAGATTCACATATTCTTGCATCAATTGTCGTCTCTTTTTTTTTGTTTTTCATGTCATAGCCAATCTTTCACATGAATTTCGAATTATTTCTCATAAATTTGGAATGAAAAGTCCTAATCAAAACAAAGTTCTAGCGTTTTGAAAATTTCAATATAACATTATTACAAAAAGCGTTTGTATCTACTTCCTATAGTTTGAGCTCGATCCCCTGAGGGTCTTTGTTGTTTGTTTTTGGGTTCGAGACGAATCTTAAACTTTGAGGAACGTTTCTCCATTTTATGTGGCATGCAATTATCATGATGGATGATTCATTCAACGATGATTTGGACGTTAGTTATTGAATAAGGTTTCCCGAGACGAACCCGACCTAATTATTTTGAGGAAATTGATAACTCAACATTCAAGATTCGGGTTTTACGAAAAAACAGTACTGTAAATTTTGAGCCTCATTGAACATAATATAGGTTTTCCTGAAGATAAATTTTGTTATTGCTTTATAAATGGAAATAAGAAAAAAATCTAATCTTTGAGGAACAACAGTACTTATACACCCTCTGAACTAACTAGTATTTTGCTCAAGCTTTTATGCCGGTTCAGGTCATTTCAGTTCTGCAGCAGATTTCATGAAAATAGATGTAGGAACTGCAGGTAGAATAGTAGTGAATAAATTGTAATCAGTGGATTCACCAGGGCATCCTACTCCATCAATGTATTTTGTACATTTTAAATAAAAACTTCGAAAGCAAAAAGTTTTTAATTTAATGATATCACTTACGGTGATATAGTGCTCAAGTCTTATTATCGAAGTATTTGTCATTGATTTGAATTGTACATCCTTGGGGTAGTCGAGTTTGTATGGGCCATAGACAGTATAACTAATTGGACTGGCCATTATGACAATTTTCCTCATACCTACCACGATATAGCATACAATAGAGAGAGAAAGCATATGCACATTGAAATGATTTTGTGAGGGACAGAATGTTTATTCTATTCTTGAACTATTCTATCCTTCTTAACCTCTCTTTATCTGCTACATTGAGGAAGATATTCGCTTAGAGGTTATACTTTGAGTATTCTATCTTTCTCACTCACAGTTAGCTGTCTCTTAGGGCCAGTCCGGCACATTTAACATTTCCACATGGGTAGTGGTCGGACATGTACTCTTTACAGCGGTATCGTGATGAATAGGATAGTATCATTCGTTTCCTGGTGGACCAAGGTACTCATTGTCCTGGTCTGCTTTGGCCTCTAGTAGTTGTCTTATACAGGAGCTGGGCCTCAGGTTATTACTTCGGCAGAAGTAGATCTTCTGTATCTTACGGCATTATTCTGACTCATACTGGAAGAAATCGTTTGAAACGATCAGGAGGGGAGATTTTAGAATAATTGTTCTATTTTCCTGGTTAGGTACAGGACTCAGTTTATAGGAAGGGAAAACGAAAGATTTTACAATTGGTACCTGAATGACAAATATTAGGTCATTATTTGAATTAGAAAAATATATATCATGCTCAATGAGGCTCAAAATGTACAGTACTATCTCTTCATGAAACCGGAATCTTGAATGGTGAATTATCAATTTCTTCAAAATAATTACGTTGCACATTCGGGCTTGTCTCGGGAAACCTTTTCAAATACAATTTAATGTCTGATCGTCAGTTTGGATTTCGGGAAAAATTGTCCACATAAGATACCATCAGCACTATTATCCGATGTATCATCAGTTCATGGTGAAGAAAACAAATCGAGCTTATGCGTCAACGGATATAAACCCAGAAGAAACAATTTCGCATAAAAGAAGATCCGTGAAAATCTCCAATTGTACATTCCACCTGAATGTGCAGTATATATATTAGACAGCGGCAAGTAATCAATCAATAACGGATTGAACATCTTGTGAGAGTTCACGGTCGGACAAATAATGAGAGGGAGGAAGTATCATAAAATACCGGTATCTCGGACGCAGAACAGAAAATTAAAGTCACTGCTTTGTCATGCTGGGTTATTACGTAGGAGAGGGTGACTAGCCAAGACGTTATTGACATATGTAGTATGTCTAGCAGTTCTTGATAATGACTTCAAAATGGTAGACGAAACGTCAAATAATCCAGGAAAAACCATCGAAGGAATATATAAACCTATAAGAAACAATTTCGCATTAATGAAGACCCGTGAAAACCTCCAATTCTATATTTCATCTGAATGGGCAAGATATCATAGACATCTTTAATAAATTCCATTTTATAATTGAAAACCTAAAAAACGTGATTATTTGTTGTTTATAACAAATTGGATGGGTATGGCACAGTCGGCTTCCAGGTTGTATTTTTTTCAAGGACAATGTCTCTATTGCTTGGCCTATTATGTTGGAAATGCAAGATACTAGGGAGCAAAATAGGCTCAAAATTCCTTCAGATTCGTGATCAGGACTAACAACTCACAACAGATACAGTTTAACCCTGAAAGTATTTCAGTCCTGAAAAATTCGAATTTGTCCCACTTCTCATGGAAACACCCCCGCATCTTTCGCAATAATTGAGGGAGAATGATGAAACTCTCAGATCTGATGGAGACGCTCAAAATGCACCTACTACCAGAATCGAGTTGGCCAAGGTGATACACTGCTTGCCACTCGCGATGGAACAACCCATTTTTACGGTAAAACATACTAGGGGGCAAAATAGGCTCGAAAACCCTTCAGCTTTGTGATCAGGACTACCAACTCAATACAAATACACTTTTTCTCTGAAAAAAATTCGGTCCTGAAAGATCAGAATTTGTCACAGCTCTCATGGAATACCTCCGTACCTTCCGTGATTATTGAAGTAGTTTTTTTTTGTATTGACATCAAAACACGAGCACATCCTAGAGAGTCAGAATTTTTACATGAAAATTTCACTTTTCACCTTTTTTTTGTTATTATGGTCTCAGGAAAGTTATTCGTTCTCGAAAATTCAATAAGAGAGAAAATGTTAATTTTACAAGTTGAATGGAAACAACTCTTTCACAGGAACAATATCCAACACAAACACAGAAACAATGAACACAATGGAAACGGAACACAGCAGAAAAGGAACAGCAGTGATACAAGTAACAACAATACTAGAAACAACAAATGCAATGAAAACTGGTCTTGGGTCAATATAACAAGATCTTTCAACAATATTGTCAAATATTCATTCATCCAGCATGTCTCACAGTGAATAGACTTGGTAAAGAAGAGCTCCCAGTAAAGGTGTTGAACATATAGCTGAATTATTAACAGTGTTAGTCAACATCATCTCTAATCGATACGTGGGAATATACATCTCTTAATATGTTTATCACGCGTAAAGTGAAAGATGAAATCAAAAATGCAGTAAGTTCTGTACTGAATTCCGTTTTACCCGAAGATTTCATAGTAAAAATTGATAAAACAACAAGAAATGATTCACAAAAATAAAAAATGCTCGAGGGTACTGGAGTCGTTATGAAAAAAGATCTCACAAGTCATAGACCGAACCTAATGAACAAGACATCGATAAAAAGAGTATTGACCCTCGCAGGTAATAAGTATTCATGATACAGAAAACAATCAAAAAATCCCGATAAAAAAGTAATTTGAACGGTCGATGAACCCTAGATCTTATTCAAGTTTCAGCACCTGTTGTAATATAATGTGATATTTTCAGGAATTCACCTGTAGGCACACCTAACCTAACCTAACCTAACTATTTATTTCTGCATCGTAGCATACTTGCTGAGAGCTCGCTAGTTTTCGAGCCTCTTACATTCCTTTGTCAATTTTTACGAAAACGAACTATTGAATTGAATTGAAATAATAATTTTTTATACAGATAGTGAATCTGCTTGTATTATTTTCAATGAATGAATTCTTGAAGGAGCTGGATGGGGGAGAAATAAAAAGAGAAATTTCTGATACTCTGGAGCACAGTTTCTCGAATACCAGGAAAAATGGTTTGGGTATTGAGTATTCATTTCAACCTAAGAAGTAAAGACGGAAATTTTGACGCATCCATGGTTTATTGACAAACGGCTCTAGAAAAATAGACATAATCATTCTATCAGAAACCATCATATTCCCTATTTTGAAAAGTAATACAATGAAAGCAATGATGAACTTTCGATTTATATTAACGAAAAAAAATAAAATAAAAAAATGTATATCTGCATAGGTTTAGAGAAAGCAATATATTAAGGATCAATATAATCTTTGAATCAGTCAACGTAGGTTTCTCAGCATCTTATGAAATTTATATATTGAAGAATTAGAGACATACTTCGCTTACCTTCCCGAACTACAAATTGAGTTTTTCATAGGGGATATCAATATAAATCTGAAAGATACCCTCTCTAACAGCGCAAACATTCATAAACAGAACATAGTTTTGTCTCATAAATAAACTGATTTACCCGTGCAACTGAATTATCGGAAAAAATTATATACAATATTTTTACAAGAATCGATAATATGGCAAAGAATAAAATTGAAGGTGAATTAATGGTAATTAATACTTATTTAACCGATCACTATGCCATAGCCGTTGCAGTAATTTTCAAACAGCAAGAAAGTAATACAACCATCAATGAATACCAATATAAAATTATCGATTACATCAAACTTGAAAAAAGGCTCGAAAATGAACATTAAAATTGTTCTTAAATTGTTCGTTCCGTTAACCAGCTGACGAACGTCAACCCTTAGTCGAAACTCATGTGAGCAATAAATTAACGAGGCCTTATCTTTTAACGTGCGATTACCCAGCACGGTGGCCTAGCTAAACACTCTTTCATGAATAAACTCCTTTCTCACATCGACAATCATACCAAAACGAAGACTAACCAAAAAGAAATTACATAACTTAAGCCATTGATTACAACTGGGCTCATAACCCCTATTAAATACCGGGATAAACTAACACAAATAATGAAAAGGCAAAATACTGCAATATCGAAAGAAACTATCTAAACAGAATATTGAGAAATACAAAAAATGCACATTATCAGCAGAAACTCGATAAAAATAATAATGATTATAAGAAAACTTGACAAATTATAAATGAAGCCACAAACATTGAAAAATTGAACACAACTTCTTACAAGGAATGAAATCAATAAAACCACGAAAACATCCTCTATTCACCTAAGTCCCGTAACAAAAAATTACATCACATTAGCTATATCACAATTAAAAAACAATTGCTTTCCTGGGCCCGACGGTATAACATCTGAATCAATAAAAACATTGTACAATGAACTCTTAGCCATATTATAACATCTCATAAATCTAGTATTTACAAAGGGAAAACTCCCTGAACAATAGAAAAAATCAATAATCGCCTTAATTCATTAATCAGGGAAACAAAATTTACTCTCACATTACTGATATCCATAATAAATTATTTCGCTTATATTTCCTGAATTCTGTCTGAACAAAAAAGTAAATAAATAGTTCAGTGTAAAGAAGGTTCTAACAGAAAAGCAGTTCGTTTTCCAAACAAACTTGAATACGGAAAATGCGGTCTTGAACCTATCGCAGTGGATTGTTCAAATTTAGATAACTCAAAAAAATGTCTAGCTGTCTTTCTCGACTTAGCAGAAACATTTGATACCGTATCACATGAAATTCTAATTGAAAAATTATATGGCGATGGTATAAGAGGGCAAGCCCTTGAGGTACTCCGTAACTACAACAATAACAACAATAAAACTCATATGCTAAGAAGCATATTTTAATTTGACCCCATAATATTCGATAGCTTTCCGATCGAATTGAAAGTGCAATAATTTCAGAATCTTTATTGTTTATT
>JAVJAQ010001650.1:115055-170055 GCA_032362365.1 Zygogramma bicolorata
AATTGACTCGTTGGCGCATCAAATTGGACGAATATAACTATAACATCATATGTAAGAAAGGTACCCTAAATACTAACGCAGACGCACTATCAAGAATCGAAATACATACTAAAGAGACAGACGCCTTTTGGAATCAAATTGACGAAATTTTGAAAGAAACCGACAAATATAACGAAAGGCAATTGGACCTCTCCACAAATCCCGTCAGCTCCAGTTCTAAAAAACCCCCGATTGACTTATATACCGAAACTATCGCCCTACCATCAGAAAACACCGAAAACACCAGAAATGACGTAGACAACATTTCGACCCAAGTTCAACCAGACCCTGAACTCCAAAACACTGAACCTCCCGATGACGTAGAACTAACCCCAAACAACAGAAATATTGAACTCAACGACCAAGAGGACCAAAATGAAAATATAAATCAAACCGTTCATTCTAACGCCGAAGAAAACCCGACTTTTGAAATACCCATAATAGAAACGGCGGTAAATTATGGAATGAATCAAATAATAATCTGCTCAGTATTACACTGTCCTAGCAAACCAAAAATGAAAATTCTTTTCGGAAAAAAGAAGCGAATTCACTTTTAACTTTCAAAAAACCACTTCGAGAGAGAGGTGATCGACTTTGTTAAAACCTATATCAATCCTGAATTTCAATATTACCTATATTTTGACGATCCTGACCTTTACGAACCATCCACAAGAATCCTTCAACTCTTTTTCAAATTCTCTTCCTTAAAACTTAAGAAATGCACTAAAAACTCATTAATATTACCAACAAAGATAACCTGCGTGAAATTATCCAAAATTACCATGAAGGAAAAACAAACCACCGCGGAATAGACGAAACTCTTTAATGTATCAAAGAAAGGAATTATTGGCCATTCATGCAAAATTCGATATGCCAGCAAAGCAAGTACGAACGACACCCTGTACAAATTAAAATGAATGTTACCCCTACTTCCACCAAACCGTTTGAAATCGTACATATGGATACTTTTATATTAGAACAGAATAAATTCCTAACAGATTATAGACAGCTTTTCAAAATACGCACAGGCATATAATCTAAATTCCCTCTCAAGTACAGAAATAGTAGATCACCTCATTCAATTTTTTTCACACCACGGTGTCCCCGAACAAATTGTTGTTGACAACGGAACAGAATTCAAAAACTCCGTGATATCAGAACTACTTGGTCTTCACAAAGTTAAAATACATTTATTTTTGTTCCCCAATCATCCCCAATCGAACGGGACTATCGAAAGATTCCACTCAACTCTCATAGAACATGTTCGATTACTCAATATCAAAGGTTTTCTGAAAACACCTATCAAAATGAAAATGGTGTATGCAATACTTGCCTATAACCATACCTTGCATTCAGTCACAAATCTCAAACCAATTGACGTAATCAATGGTCATATCACCAGTAATGACCCATTCAACCTAGAAATCGATAAAATCCTCATAAACGATTATATTAACGATCACAAAGAACGATCGAAACTGATTTATTCGGAAATCAATAAAAAACTTATTGAAGAAAAAAAAAACGAATTGCAAATATCAATAAAACCCAGGACAATCCAGAAATATTTCAACAGGGGCAATCGGCCTTCAAAAAGATTAACATAAGACAAAAGACAGCAAATAATTTCAAAAATCTAACGAATTAACTTCAGTAAATCCTCAACAGAAAACGGCATCCATGAACGACCATAAGAGAAAGTCCATATAATATGGACAATCTAAAACGTCCACTCAAAAAGACTTTCCGATTCAAAAACTGACAAATTATTCAAATTTTTCAGCTCACCAGGCATCTTCGGATTCCCGGAAGTGAAAATGAGAACCTATTGAATAATGATTCTAGTGAATTAATCTTTCTAGTAAACAAAAATTCGTTGTATCTGAATGATTCCTCAAATTTTGTGAAAATTATGAAGTTTATAAAAAATAAAGTAGAAAATAAACTAACAGAAATTCTACCACAACCGAATAGAATCAAACTCGGTCTAATCAATGGTTTGGGATCAGTTTTCAAGGCTATTTCTGTCAATTTAGATGCAAGTGATGCCGAACGATAAGAAAAAATGATCGAACAATTGGAAAATAACCATAAAGAATTGGCTTCGAGTATAAAACTGCAAAATTCCTTGTCTATTGAAGTAATCAATAAATTCAACAATACTGTTCAAAAGGTGATCCACAATGAAAAAATCATATTGAGTCCAAAATAAACCAAATTGCAAAAATTGTGCAAGGTCAAGTTTATTGAGAGAATTCAATGTATATCAAGAATACTTTTGTTGAAGTCATTAGTCTGTATGAAGTGATTTTCTCTTTAATGCAAGATATTGAGAACTTAATTATGTTTTTAAGACTCGGTATGATGCTCCCCAGTATTATAAAAACAGAGGACTTTTTCAATGAACTCAGATCAAATAAATTCAATCAGAACCAATTTCCTTTAGAAATTACTCCAGAAAATGTACTTTTATTGGAGAAATTCGTGAAAATCGAAAGTTCCCAGATAGCACAAGTACGTCCAGTGGACGTACTGCATATGTACGGTGAGGATATATTGTACGTATTTGGGACGTACTTTAGTCTCCGACAGACGTACATAAGACCTCCCTGGAACTTACCGTTTCCGCATAGTCGGTAATCCCAGGTACGTACTTTTCTAGTCCACACAGGACCTGTAATGTACAGAAAGGGGAACTGTTTGGGACATTCCGAAAACGTACCTTCTTGTTAATGATATATCGACGAAAAAAAATAAATTCAATTGATGTCACTTCTCAGTTCTCATATTCGGAATTATTCATTTCTTCTTTACCAATTAGTCAACTTGAAAATTTCACTCATGCACATGTACTTACCGAATACTAACCTGGAAAAAACTCTGGCTGCTGCGGGACTCGAACCCGGACCTTCCCTTCGAATATTTCCCTGTTTACCACTACAACGCTCTACGGTACGGAGAGACTTGTTTCTAAAGAAGAGTTGTGTGGTATAGATGTGCATTCGACATTGGGAGCGTAGAATAAAATATTGAATTATCACATTAGGTGGCATATTGGCATAATACTGCAATATAGATATGCAAATTCTGATAATGCTTGAATATCGTTTTCAAAGTAAAATAAAAATATTCAACTTGTCATTTTCGAATCACAACTGAAAGGGGTATCGGGATTTTGAGGGTGATGACTTTAAAATATTCGAACATATATCAATATTGGTAATGCAATATCCATGATGAATTATTCCTGAAAAAATTTGGAAAAATTGAAATATCGACGTGGTGAATTTCAATACCAGAAAATACGGCCAGAACTTTTTGCACAGCAAGTGTGATATTCCACATCGCCATCGCATATAAGACAGTGATCCTTCAGTGTTTTTTCAAATATATTTTCATTGTTACTGAACTTCCTAAAAAAAATTTAATGTTGTCTCGAACTAACTTGAAGTCACCATATGATGTGCTACTTGGGATAGCACGTTGGGCCTACCTGACAGGGACGGTAATGTACGTATGTGGGACGTTTCTAGTTCGTACTTTTTCGGCCCACACTAGACTTGAGGGGATCTAGCTGAATGTACAAAGTAGGTTTCTTGGCGTACGTCAAGGAGACGTCCAAATACATACGATTCCCAAAAATGTACGTCATCACTATGATCCCCAAAAGTTTCAGAAGATACGATTTTGAAAGGGACCCAATATGTACGCACCTGGAAGGTCCAAACAGTACGTGCATAGTCCTTCCAAACATGTACGTCAATGATACGTATAAACAGTACGTACAAGGAATTATCAAAAAAGCAATTCATTGGTATGTCCCTAACTCGTTCCGAAATGTACGTACCTGAAAAAGAGTTATTATGAACGTACCCGGGACACTTACTACAGTACGTACACAGTACTTCCAAGCATGTACGTTTTTATTACATTCCAATTGGAACGGGACCAAATATGTACCTACATGGGACGTCTATATAGTACATACATGAAACATCCGGAAATGTACGTTCTTCGAATGTCTCCCATACGTCCCGGGACGTATCGACGTAACTGGGACATAAATGGTTCGTCTTCAGGACGTCGTGTGCTATTTGGGTTATACAGTCAATGACAGAATAATATATATTTTGAACATCCCAATAACATTTCCACTCGAATTTGACCTATTCCACATGAGTTCCATTCCCGTTCCAGAAAAGGATCAGTTCAAGGTTATTATATCAAAAAATAAATTTTTGGCAATGAATAAATTGTACTACGCATATTCGAGCGACAAAAATCACACCTCATTCTTACCTGTGTGATGGAATGGAACCCCACGAACTTCAAGAAGAAAACTCATGCGAAGTCCAACTGCTGAGCCTGAAAAACACCTCCACTTGTCAACAAACCTACATCTCTCTGAATCACCCTATATTTCGGAGACTCGGAGTATCCAATCAATGGGTATTCATCCTGCCAGAAAACGAGAAAATAAAAATAACCTGCTACAACCAAGAAGAAATCGTAACAGTGAAAGGCACAAACCTATTCGAAATACCAGTAGGCTGCCAGATCACTACCAGACTGCAGAATATCAGTAACGAAGAACACTTAGTTAAACCTGGACAACCAATATTATTTCCAAAAATCGACGAAAACAGAGACGAACCACCTAAAGAAGACCTCACGATCAATTTGGAAGAAATCGAACTTGACTTCCATAATATCAAAAAGATGATAGTCGAAAACCAACCGAACTTTTCCTTCAGCGACGTAACACAAATCCCTAGCATATGGACAATCATTCTCTATGGATCTGCAATCGTATTGGTTGGGTTCATTATTTATAAGAAAACCCAGTCAAAACATTGTTCATCGAAGAAGATAGAAAACGACCAGCCACCCATTGGACCTTTCAGAAGTTCGAATCCCTCGCTAACCCTCCGGATTTGAATCTTCAGGGGGAGGAAATATCTCACCTGCTGTGGTGTAACATTGTCCATCATTGTAAACGTCTTGCGCAGAAGCAAGATGTGAAGGCAGTTCAAGCTCTCAGGGTTGCGTGGATGGCTGATTTTTGGAAAAAGAATCTGACGAACTTCGTTGTTTTGTCTTTATTCAATAGATTTTGTGGCTGAAGGAAAAAATTACAATTTAAAATAAGACAAAATACATAAATGCGTAAGAGTAAAGTTCAAAAATCTATACATATTGAACTCGTTTTATATTTAACAGAATACTTAAAATAGTTCTTACCTGAAGAAAAAATGACCGGCATAGCGGAGATAGCGCAGCAAAAAGTTCAGGAGTTTTTGTATAGGCTCGAACTTTTAGGTGCTTCCTTCGGAATGGGCGAAAAATTAAATCGAATTGGCGTGAACCACTATTACGCAGCACACAATACATCACGGCTCATCACCAGTCCAGTAAAATATTCAAGTTAAAATTTAGGATCGAATGCCATCTCTTTTCCGGACGACGTATCAGACCACAAGCAACGAAAAATGGCAAATTATTTACTATATGACATATGACAATAAACTAACAGATGCCAAACCTCAAACCTGCCAATTAACTATTTGTCGTTTATCATTTAAATGGAAAAAAATGTTAAAAACAAACGTTTAGTTTAGAGCGATAGTTCGATCTGTTTGTATGGCAGATTTGTAGCCTCTTCAGGATTGCTCTATTCATATTCTCGACATTTGTTTGGGGCCAATATGGTGGTGTCTGTATCAGATCAATATTATGCTGGGAACAAAATTCTTTGAGTTCTCTACTAGCAAATTGTGTTCCATTGTCAGCTCTAATAAATTTTGCAATGCCAAGACGGGAGATAATGACAGTTGAAGTGGTGTTTCTGAGGAATTTCGCTTCTTGGTATCTTGAATAATAGTCTATAATAACTAGCAATTATTCCTGATTAGGAAATGGGCTCATTAGGTCGATGGCTATACACTGCCAAGGTCCATCTGGAAATCTGTGCCTTTTCATCAGTGGAGGTGTGTCGGGTAACGTAACCAACAAGCAATCACGACAGACCCTAACATATTTTTCAATTTGCTTGTCCATGAGAGGCCACCATACTTAGATCTTAGTCTTCTTTTCATAGCTGTTTCTCCTGAGTGACCTTCGTGAGCTAAGTACTTCGGTGCGCAGCGTCTCTGGAATTATAAGCCTATTACCACCGAAGTAAAACTGGTCCCATGGTTCTTAATTCTGCTCGGAATAGAAAGTAGATGCTTTTGTATGTTGTTTCTCATGAACCTTGATTCAATTTAGCAACGGCTTCTGTAATTTGTTTGTCTTGTTGACACTCGGAGATGATTTGAGAGATATTTATGGCTTTGGGAGAACTGGTAAACACATGATGTTCCGTTTCCTTGTCAAAAGATGGTTCCTCGTCCAGTTTACAGAGTCTCGATAAAAATTCTGCGATGTTGAGTTCTCCTGATTGATAAATAACTTCGAATTTGAATGACTGGAGACTCAGGACACTCAGGACCCACCTTTAAATGCAAGCTGGTGATTTAGAAGTGGGTTTGAATAAAGACTCCAAAGGTTTGTGGTCCGTAACTCATTCAAATTCTAATCCGGATAGGTAATATAGTGGTAATAGCGTTCCACAGCCCGTACCAATGCTCAACTCTCTCAGTTTGGGAGTAGCGACGTTCTACTGTGGAGAGACTTTTGCTAGCGAATTATATCACTTGAGGGTTTTCTTCTTCGTTGAATTGCAATAAGACGACTCCTAAGACTAGCATCGGCTATGAGGCGGGTTCGTCTTTTCTGTTCAAAATACGATAAATTTGTGAGATTTGCTGAGGATTCTTTGAGGTTGCTGAAGTGTTGTTGGTGTTTACTTGTCCACAGAAACTTCTCGTCTTTTTTTGTCAGTTTTCTGAGAGGGTCACTAAGGGTTCCCAAATCTGGAATAAATTTTCCGAGATAGGTTACCAGTCCCAGGAAACTTCTAACTTCTTCCTTCGTAGCTGGTGTACGACTTTTTTAACGCATTTTGTTTCATTTAATAGTACCTTATTTTTCTAAATATTTCCATAACTTTATTCAGGCACAGGTCATGTTCCTCTTGAGAGTTTCCATACACGATTATGTCATCCAAATAGTTCAAACAGTTCTTGCAGGGACTTCTTCATGAACTCGTTGAAATATCTCTGGTGCTGAGTTAACGACAAACATCAAGCGCTTGTATCGAAACATTCCTTTATGCATTATGAATGTAGTTATAGGACGACTATCTTCGTGGAGTTCTAGTTGATGGTAAGCATTGATCAAATCTAGTTTGGAGAAATATCTCGTATTCCGAAGATTGGCCATAAAGGAGTCGAATGTTGGATGGGGTAGTTTTCTCTCGAAATTGTCTCATTTGCAATTTCGTCTCTACCAGTGCTTCCACTGAAACCGGATCTCTTTTAACTGGTTGTCTTACGGGATTTACCTGGCTGTTAATCGTTACTTCAATGCTGATATCTCTAATCTTCGGAAAAGCAGATTTCTTGTTGATGCAATTTATGTGCAGGCATAATTTCAAAATTCCTAAACGTTTGGCTGTGTCTCTTCCCAAAATAAAGATATCCCCTCCAGTTACAACGAAAAATTATGTTATAACTTCTTCTCGGCCTTGTAGGTTGATCGTTGTTTGAAAGCAGTTTTTCATCTTCAAAGCTTACTCAGAGCCACACCCTTTGAGATTGTGGGTTGTTTAAGGATCGACATTCCATATTATAGCTTCTCCCTGTGTTTTCCAATCGTTTCCTGTTATTATTGTTCTGTTAGGACTATCAGTTTGTATTTAGTTATAATCGTTCTTTATAGAAGTCACGGAGCAACCCGTGAAGTAAGTTTTTTGGACTGACATGGGTTGTCACGATGACTTCTCTAGTGTACAAAAGTCATCTTGAGATTTGGATTGAATATAAAATAAAGTAATGAGAAAGCTGTCGATACTATTCTTTACATACCGAAGACCTGACAAAACAATTATATTCCCTTTTGACCCAAAATCAATGAGCAAAGTTAGGGGTACTCCTATTTGGCATGTTATCAGGTCATCATCTTGAGGTCCCTATAATTGATCAGAAAATTTTGAAGCATTCAAAATGTCTAATGCCGTCTGTATGGGTTGTTTCTAGTGATTCCCAGTCTGCATCATCGTTTTGTAGAAAATTTACGTTAGATCCCATTTACCTTCCTTTATTTGGAATATCGTATCATAATCTATCGGTAGGAAAAAGGCGCTTTTCTCGTGGTGTTTTACATATGCCTGCAAAATGGCCTTGGACCCACACCTGTGCGAAATTGAGTCTCATTCACACCCAATTACGACGTACTTGGCCCAGCATTATATTGGTCCATCACTTTGGATTGGGTCCCAATTTGTTCATGGATTTGATTTAGCTCTATAACTTCGTCTAGAGATCTTTCTCTAGGAGCTTCTTTTTCAGATCAATTGGTGTTCATTTTTCAATTATTTCATCCTTGATATTGATTTCAGCTGCTTCTTGGGCCGAATTGCCAAATGTACCCTTGGCAGCTTGATTCCGAATTTTCAAAATAAATTTATTGAAACTCTAACACGTCTGTCTTAATACTTCTGAAAATGTGTCGCTCAAATGTCTAATTTTGTTTGGGGGAGAAGTATTCAGATAACTTGTCAAGAAGAGTCTTGAAAACTTCGTTTTTCTTATCAGCATCGTAGTCCACAATGGCTCCCTGGAGCCTGGGAACCTCTTGTTTCTGTATCCAGCCTGAATGTAATAGTTTTTTCCTTTTTTTGTTGCATCTGTAATGTCTTCAGCCGCAAGATATAACTCGAAAGATCTCACCCACTTTTCCCATTCGCCCTTAATCAAAGCCTTGTTGATATTGTCACACAAGAACAGCCTCATTCCGCTCTCTGATATCTCGAACCTATGATCGGCATATAAAAAAAGAATGTATAGAATCAAGCAACATTGTAATTTTGTTTATGGTTTATTGAATAATCCAGTCCAAAAAACCTAATGCTCAAACAGGGATATATTAACAAAATAAAATACTCCATCTACTTTGAACGTCTGATAATACTGAACGGCATGGTTTTTCCATTTGATATTTTATATAACAATTAGGAAATGCCCAGAAAGATCATATTCAAAACGATCATTGGATAATAACACGCAATTAAAAATTATCACCATAAGCACGAAAAAAAAAATCAATTTGGGGTACAAAATTATTCCACTTACGAAGGTTAACTCGAAGCTATATTCACTAGATGTATGTGGCCTAAGTCCCTTCCCCGATTTCTAATCGTTATAAAAAAGAGGCAAAAATTGAACATGAAAATATGAAGGTGACGTTTAAATGAATTTAGACATATGATATTTCACTTCTAGATCTAGAAGTGAAATTATATCATATGTCTAAATTCATTTAAACGTCACCTTCATATTTTCATGTTCAACTTTTGCCTCTTTTTTATCATTCAATCTCACGTTAGTAAGTAATCATTCCATTATATTATCATATAATAAATTGTTATATATTATAGACGTCCTGAGGAAGGTAATAAAGATTGCCGAAAGCTTGACGAATAACAAAGAGTTTTCTTTGTGATATAGCCCAACACAACTGACTGCAACCCCAAAAGATTCACTATATATATATATATATATATATATATATATATATATATATATATATATATATATATATATATATATATATATATATATATATATATATATATATATATAAATTTTTATCCTTTTAAATATATTTGAATATAGCGTCACCTCAGAAGACAAGACGCGCGACGCGAAATGCAAAAGCGCTGCATTGTGAACTCATCTTGACTCGGTTTCCTGACGTGCAACCGTCTATGGCGTCTGTCAAATGTCGTAATTTTGAGAGTCGTTGAGTGTTGGGTCGGTTTGAAAAAATTAAGTTGAACTGAGTTGAAGCGTTGTGGTGTGCATTGTGCAATAATTGTGTTTATAAAGAAACGAAAAATAGTGGTGTGTTAGTTAATAATTGTAAACTGTGATCATTAGCATTTACTGTGAACGTGAACTTTTGGAAGGAAGCAAGTGAATTGTCGAGTACTATATTCATATGTTATTCAAATTGAGAACTATTTAAATTCATCAATAACTTTTCTGTTGAGAACTCTTGGCAAACTATTTTTCAAATTTAAACTATATCAAGTATTTTGTTTGAAAAGTAATGAAAAAAAAAATTCTTATTAACGACATAAGTTTTTTAATCGTTCGTCTACCACTCTACAGTTTATCTTAGCTTGTCTAAATTTTTCAAATACAGCGAAACCAATCTAGCAGAACATTTTAAATTGCACATACGGTCAAGTTGAGTGCCTTATCACAGGATATATTACTGACTATAATCCGTTGTCCAAGAAGTGTGCAGCACTTTTTCACGTCTCAAGCTAGGTTGGTTTCTCTGTAACGAATTGCACAAATAATTATGTAGAATTATGAACGATATCTTATGGACGTTCTTGATGGATATCTCATGGATGTCCATGAAGTATATCTTGTAGATATCCATGATGGATATCTTATGGGTATCCATGAAGGAAATCTTATGGATGTCCATGAAGGATATTTTATGGACGTACAGGTTGGTGGCCTAAGAATGTCCATTGGACGTCCATTGAATATTCTTTGGATAAAAACTGTACGTCCATCGGATGTCCAAAATATCCCTAATAGATATCCATTAGATATCCACTGGATGTCCATGTGTTGTGTGGGATAGTAATCTTGCAGACCGCCAAATTTGTGAACACACTGTGTGATAGAGCGCAGTATCGTCTCAAATTAACAGAAACATGGTGTAAAGAACACTCACTGTCGATCAATCCCAAGAAGACGGAGATGGTCCTTTTCACTAGGAACAGAAGCTCATCGGGCTCAAAACCTCTCGAAATCTTCAAAAGCAAACTGAACTTCTCTGAAGAGGTGAAATACCTTGGTATTACCCTCGACAGGAATTTAACATGGAACTCGCACATTCAGAGCAGAGCAAAAAGAGCATAAGTGGCCTATGAGCAGTGTCGGAGGACAGTGGGACGCACATGGGGTCTCTCGCCCCGTGTAGTCACCTAGATCTACACTGCAATAATAAGACCTATGGTAACGTATGGAGCCATTGCATGGGGACCGAAAACTCTACAAGCAACGGCCATCCAAAAATTATATCAAATACAGCGAATGGCTTGTCTGAACATCACAGGAGCCATGAGAACAACACCAACCACGGCAATGGAATTAGTTACTGGTCTGACAACTCTGGACATGCACGTTAAGGAGGTTGCGCTAATGGCCATGCTACGATTGCGCACGGCTAGTGTAAACCCCGAGGTAGGAATGGGTCAACTGAGGCTGGGTCTGTGGAGAGAGGCGCTCACTGCGGTACCTCTGCTACAGACAGACAGTGACGCAATCGAACCCAGGTTTGTGTTTAATGCACCCTACAAAATACAAATAAAACAGAACACTGAGTCAGATGCTGCAAATGCAATACGCATATATACAGACGGCTCAAAAACCAAGGAAAGATCAGGATGTGAAGTTTACTCCAGATCACTTAGCCTAAGAATTAAGTGGGGAATGGGAAAAAATACCAGCGTGGTTCAAACAGAACTGGCTGGTATCTCAATCGCCACAAAAGAGCTAACCAGAAAAGGAATTTCTGGCAAAAACATAATAATCTGCACTGATAGTAGACAAGCCCTACTAACCTTGAATAGACAACGTATTATCTCAGGGTTAGTACTAGAGTGCCACCAAGATTTAGCTAACGCCTCGGTAGATAACAATATCGTACTAAGGTGGGTTAAAGGGCACGACAGGAGCAAAGGTAACCGCATTGCTGACTCTTTGGCCAGGATGGCGGCTGGACCAGGTGACACCCATGGCTTGACGACTTCGACAATTGCGGAACTAGCCAAACGTTACACCCATACTCAATCCCTTAGGAGATGGGATGAAACCAAAGGATGCCAGTTTTGTCAGGATCACCCTGGGCAACCCTGGGAAGCTGGATCCGAATAAATATTTGGCGATGACCAGGAAGAACCTACGTTTAGCAGTGGGATTTCTGACTGGACACTGTCAACTAAGGAAACACCTCCATATTATGGGGCTAGTAAACACACCTCTATGCAGGATGTGTGAACAGGAATATGAAACTGTCAGGCATGTCTTATGTGAATGTCTGGAGCTATCGTCGATAAGAGAGTGTGTGTTAGGTGAGTCTTGGCCTACACCTGCCGATATTAAGGAGATGTCCCCTGGTGACCTGTCCTCCTTCCTGGATAATGCAGGATGGAAAATGTCCTAGGGCGACTCCTTGGGAGGATGTACAATGGGTCATATTGTGGCCTAAGTGCTGTGGGTCTACACTCACCCTCCCTACTCTACAGATACACGGATCTAAAGGAATTTCGAGCCTATTTTACTCCGTAGTATGTTTTTACGTAAAAATGGGTTGTTCCATCGGGATAATTGAGCTTTTGGAGGTTTCCGTACAATATGTACAGATGTCGCCAACACGCTCTTGTCAGTCTTGTCAGAAGCTAATTTTGCACTAAGTGAAAATAATGTGCAGTCAGGTTTTTCCACTTTTATTTGATTGGCTAGCGAGAAGAGATCGCAACCTAAAGGATAATGCGGTGGACAATGAGATACCAGTAACAACGTTTCGATATTTAAAAGCAATGAAATCAACGAATAAACACGATAAAAACATCGTAAACATCAAAATTTCAAACTGACATGACAATATGACAATTAACTTGACACTTGTCATCAAATCCGAAAAATGGGCAATATAACGCCCTCTACCGAAAAAATAGGGGAAACCTTCAAAAGCGTCGATTGTTTTTTTCGCCACAAAAATCTAAACAAAATCTAATCAGTTGAGTCACCAGGACTTCTAGGCATCTTAGTATTGAAGCAAATTCGGGTTTTCCAGGACTGAATTTTTTCAGGAAACAGGGTATTTGTAGTGAGTTGGTAGTCCTGATCACGAATCTGTAGGAATTTTGGGCATATTTCACCCTCTAGTATGTTTTACCGTTTTACTTTCGCCAACCCAATTCAGGTGCTATGTGCATTAAGAGCATGTCCATCGGTCCTGAGAGATTCATCATTCCACCTCTATTACTACGGAGTATACGGAGGTGATTCCATAAGAAGTGAAACATTCGGAATTTTCAGGACTGAATTTTTGCAGGGAATAGGTGTACTTGTACTGAGTTGGTAGTCCTGATCACGAATCTGTAGGAATTTTGAGCATATTTTACCCCCTAGTATGTTTTACCGTAAAAATGGGTTGTTCCATCGCGAGTGGCGGGCAGTGTATAGCACTTTCGCCAACCCCATTCAGGTGCTATGTGCATTTTGAGCATGTCCATCGGTCCTGAGAGCTTCATGATTCCACCTCTATCATTACAGAATATACTGGGGAGTTTCCATGAGAAGTGAGACAAATTCGGATTTTTCAGGACTGAATTTTTTCAGGGAACAGTTGTCATTGTAGTGAGTTGGTAGTCCTGATCACGAATCTGTGGGAATTTTGAGCATATTATACTTCCTAGAATGTTTTACCGTAAAAATGGGTTGTTCCATCGCGAGTGGCGGGTAGTGTGTAGCACTTTCGCCAACCCCATTCAGGTGCTATATGCCTTTTGAGCATGTCCATCGGTCCTGAGAGCTTCATCATTCCACCTCTATTATTACGGAATATACGGGGGTGATTCCATGAGAAGTGAAACGAATTCGGATTTTTCAGGACAAATTTTTTCAAGGAAACAGGTGTAATTGTGGTGAGTTAGTAGTCCTTATTCGAATCTGAAGGAATTCTGAGCCTATTATGCCACCTAGTATGTTTCACGGTAAAAATAGGTTGTTCCATCGCTAGTGTCGGGCAGTGTATATCACTTTCGCCAACCCCATTCAGGTGCTATATGCCTTTTGAGCATGTCCATCGGTCCTGAGAGCTTCATCATTCCACCTCTATTATTACGGAATATACGGGGGTGATTCCATAAGAAGTGAAACAAATTCGGAATTTTCAGGACTGAATTTTTGCAGGGAATAGGTGTACTTGTACTGAGTTGGTAGTCCTGATCACGAATCTGTAGGAATTTTGAGCATATTTTACCCCCTAGTATGTTTTACCGTAAAAATGGGTTGTTCCATCGCGAGTGGCGGGCAGTGTATAGCACTTTCGCCAACCCCATTCAGGTGCTATATGCCTTTTGAGCATGTCCATCGGTCCTGAGAGCTTCATCATTCCACCTCTATTATTACGGAATATACGGGGGTGATTCCATAAGAAGTGAAACAAATTCGGAATTTTCAGGACTGAATTTTTGCAGGGAATAGGTGTACTTGTACTGAGTTGGTAGTCCTGATCACGAATCTGTAGGAATTTTGAGCATATTTTACCCCCTAGTATGTTTTACCGTAAAAATGGGTTGTTCCATCGCGAGTGGCGGGCAGTGTATAGCACTTTCGCCAACCCCATTTAGGTGCTATGTGCATTTTGAGCATGTCCATCGGTCCTGAGAGCTTCATGATTCCACCTCTATCATTACAGAATATACTGGGGAGTTTCCATGAGAAGTGAGACAAATTCGGATTTTTCAGGACTGAATTTTTTCAGGGAACAGTTGTCATTGTAGTGAGTTGGTAGTCCTGATCACGAATCTGTGGGAATTTTGAGCATATTATACTTCCTAGAATGTTTTACCGTAAAAATGGGTTTTTCCATCGCGAGTGGCGGGTAGTGTGTAGCACTTTCGCCAACCCCATTCAGGTGCTATATGCCTTTTGAGCATGTCCATCGGTCCTGAGAGCTTCATCATTTCACCTCTATTATTACGGAATATACGGGGGTGATTCCATGAGAAGTGAAACGAATTCGGATTTTTCAGGACAAATTTTTTCAAGGAAACAGGTGTAATTGTGGTGAGTTAGTAGTCCTTATTCGAATCTGAAGGAATTCTGAGCCTATTATGCCACCTAGTATGTTTCACGGTAAAAATAGGTTGTTCCATCGCTAGTGTCGGGCAGTGTATAGCACTTTCGCCAACCCCATTCAGGTGCTATGTGCATTTTGAGCATGTCCATCGGTCCTGAGAGCTTCATCATTCCACCTCTATTATTACGGTGATTCCATTAGAAGTGAAACAAATTCGGATTTTTCAGGACTAAACTTTTTCAGGGAACAGGTGTAATTGTAGTGGGTTGGTAGTGCTGATCCGAATCTGTAGGAATTTTGAGCATATTTTACCCCCCAGTATGTTTTTCTGTAAAAATGGTTTGTTCCTTCGCGAGTGGCGGATAGTGTATAGCACCTCCTCCAACCCCATTAAGGTGCTATGTGCATTTTGAGCTTGTCCACAATTGGTGATCGATCTCTAGCAAATGCAAAAAAAATTCGAGTGACCATGATAGCGTGAAGAAAGAGCTCGAAGTAGTAAGTAGACTCACTTATCACCTCGAAAAGAGAACTCAAGAACAGGAAGAACTGGTCATGTTTCTAAAACAATGCAAAAATACTCAAGCATCTCTTGAATCGTCATCTACAGGACAAACGAACAATTTGCAATCCACGAATTCTAGTAAAGAAGATTCAGCCAAAATGAAATCCGAGAAAGCAAAAAAGACCACAAGTGAAATTGTAAAAACTAATTCAGTTCGGGACACACAAAAACCGATAGCAGATAGAGAGTTCAAAACAAATATAGATGAGAATGCTAAAGGGAATCCCCCTATTAGAAACTGTAGACAGAATAAAAATCAATATAAACCTATTTACGGCACGAATGAGTCTACAGATATCACTGTTGTACCTCGAATGGGTCACCTGCACGTTTTCCGCATTGGAGTTGATATGAGTCATGAAAATTTGACCGAATTCTTGAAATAAACGGCTCCCGATGTTTCTTTCAAGTGCGACATATGGAACAAGACTGATACTGCTTGTACATTCAAAGTCTCGTTTCCCCTAGTTAGTATCGAAGTGGCAATATGGCCTAAAGGATCTGTTATTAGGCGGTTTGAATTCGAAAAAAAATTCAGAGGACCTCCAACACAATCACTCAAGATTAATAACCTGAGAAACCAGACGAAAATTCTTGTGAATTCAATAATTTCATCAATGACTCGAACTCGGTAAGTATGTTCCATGTCAATGCCCAATGCATTTCAAATAAATCAGACATATTTAATGCATATTTGAAAGATGACAATTTTGACGTGATCGGTGTCTCGGAACATTGGCAGCGGAAGGAACTATTGGAAACATTAGTATAGAGGGTTATATATTAGCAAACTATTTTTGCAGAAGAATACGACAGCATGGGGGTACTGCACTGTTTGTAAAAAATTATCTTACTTTCAATTCTTTGATTTTACAAAACTATAAAAGTGAAATGAATGCTGAATTTTGCGTAATAGAAATATCGAATAGTGAAATAATAATTATTGTTGTCTACAGGTCAGGCAAAAATAATCATAATGGGGGATTTCAATATATATTTTAAGATTAAATAAAATGTCTTAAATGAATTGACATGCCTATTACGTTCCTTTGGCTTGATCATTGCTATACATGAAGTTGTATACGCCAGGAAAATAACTGTCAATGGTTTAGAAGAGTTAAAGAATTTCTCTCTCTCAAACGAAATGGGATATTTTTGGAAGCACCACCAACATTAATGTGCTAGCATCATATTCAACAGACACTTACCATTCTCTCAAACATTTTTTCCAGTAAGAAAAACCACACCTCGGCCCGATAGATCTCCAATAAATTGGTTTTATGATTCCTTGAAGTCTTTCAGAAATATATTGGCTTACGTCAAACTTATAGCTGATGTCAGTAAAACTGCTTCCGATATTGACCTATATAAATGTTTGAAAAGGGACTATCAAAAACAAATCAAGAATTCTGAAAAACAGGCATATGATGAATACATTCTTTCAGCGAAAAATAAATCCAGGGCTTTCTGGAAAATCATCAATTTTGAACGTAATAAAGTGACTTATGGTAATGCGCCTGACATTTCTCCTGATGAATTCAACAACTTCTTTGTTAGTATTGCCGAGAGCATAATAAAATATATGCCTGAAGTACCGCCATCTGATTTGTTCTCATTCAAAAATTTTCCTGTTCCTTCTAGCTCTTTTCTTCTGTATCCTGTTACTGAATATGAAATCGTTGATCCCGCCCAATCCTTGAAAAACTTAAGTTGCCTGGATGCTCAGAATTTGAATAGTTCTATTATCAAGAAAACACTCGACATTGTACTATGCCCTTTCACTGTGTTGGTCAATTTGATGTTTGAATCAGGTATAGTTCCAGATTCTTTCGAGCTCTCTAAAGTGAATCCTATTTTGAAGAAGGGAGATGATTCTTGTTTGGATAATTATCGTCCGATTTTCATAATCTCAATATTTAGTGAAATTGTTGAAATCATTTTAAAAAACGTCTTTATGCCTATTTCGAAATTAACAATTTTTTCTCTCAATCTCAATATGGATTTCGCAAAGAACGATCCACTTCGCAAGCCGTTCTAGATGTGATTGGATCTGTTGTAGATGGCCTTGAGGAGGGTCTGCATACAGCAATCACCCTGTTTGATCTATCTTAGGCGTTTGACTGCGTGTCACATACGTTGTTACTTGAAAAATTAGAATACTATGGTGTGAAAGGAGTTGCTTCATCTCTATTCAAGTCTTACCTCATGGATCGATACCAAGCAGTTTCTTGTAATAACGAAATATCAGACTTCAAGTCAGTACTATACGGAGTTCCCCAAGGTTCTATTCTTGGGCCCCTCCTCTTTATCATTTATGTTAACGATTTATGTGATTTTATGGCTCCACATAAAACTATTTTTTACGCTGATGATACCACTTTAATTTACTGCGGAAATAACCCTGCCAATCTGAATCTTATAGCGGAAAACGTAAGAAACAAGGCCAGTACTAGGTTCCTAGCTAACAAATTAAAGTTGAATTATGAGAAAACGCAACAACTCGAATTTTCTGCAATAGGAGCGACAAACGATACTGCGAAATTGCTCGGTATAACTCTTGACAACACCGTGTCTTGGCATCGACACACAGATCACCTTAGGTATAAGTTAGCCAGCACCATATATGTTCTACGACAACTTCAAAACATCACCAGCTTTGATGTCTTGAAAATAATACATCCACATCGGTCCTGAGAGCTTCATCATTCCACCTCTATTATTACGGAATATACGGGGGTGATTCCATGAGAAGTGAAACAAATTCGGATTTTTCAGGACTAAATTTTTTCAGGGAACAGGTGTAATTGTGAGACACACTGTATGTATAATTATATAAAGAAATGAATATTTCTGATGATACGGCTATATCAAACAAAGCACATAGTTGACAAGAATTGAAATATGAGGTGGAACTAGACTTCATTACAATAAAAAAGATGAACATTGAACGTAAATTACTGAATTTCATTGAAAAAAACTCAATATCTTCGTTCAGATGTAATAGCACAAACAAACCTTCATTTTCACATTCAAACGGGGGAGGAGTTCTCACCGACTTGAAATGCTACAAAATATATTCCTAAAACTCATTCAACCCAAACCCTTTTCAACAGAAAAACTGTTCTTCGAAGTTTATGTTCTTGATATTCGTCAACTCTCATCTGTTCAACTATTACTTATACAATTGGAAGTATCGATACATTCCACATTTTTGAAAAAGCACTCGAAACATTCGAATTCAGTCAGGCAAGATAAACAATTGCTTATTTCATTGATAAAAAATAATTTGGATCACTTGTTCCAGTTCCAGTGTACCAAAAAATTTTCTGCTATATGTATATAAGTATATAGTCCTGTAGGACGGACTTTTATGATTCGATTCGTTTAGGAATACTTTTAGTTATATTCAAGTCAATTTGGTCATGTATATTTTGTATGTATGTATCCGTTTCTTATTTTGCATGAATTTTGTAGGTGTATAGTTTATTGATAGTTACAGACACTTCAAATATATTGTTTCTAATTTTATTTTTTGGGTGTTGATTATAGTGGATTTTACGTCTCGGATCAAGTGTCCTCCACTTATTGAGTATTAATTTTACTTCAATATATTGTGTGAGATTCATAATGTAATTAGATTTTGATGAATTTTCACCTCAATTGTTCATTTGGTTTGACAAAATTCTACGTTTCTATTTTTATTATTATTGTTATTGAAGTTCCAGCAAAACTAGTGTAACATAACTTATTGCCAAACCAACTTCATTCGCATTTATATACTGTTTGTAAACTCATTTCCTCGGAGCAGAGTTATTATTACTATTATTATGACCGCAGAAAGTTATATTTGGATTTTTGTAGGGGTGACCGAACTACGTAAGTTCCACAATGCTTTTTTTTTGTGAAGTGTTACCAAATTCAATACTAGAAAATCCCATCCTTTAGATAACCTGAATCGTTTCATAAAATAAATACCATCATTATCTGTAGAATGATTCTTTCTTTCTCTGATCACTCGCTCCCCTCTGACCTCCTGAGCTTCATCTTCATCGTCGCTATCGAATATTAAATCCATTGCCACTTCCATCACATTCATTTTCACGCCACAGTGGAGTGAACACCACAACAAAATCTTCAAGACTGTGAGTTTTGTTATGACAGCACCACAGATGTATACAAATTACAAATATTTGCTGATTCTTAGGTTTTAATTCCTACGTTCTCGGTCGGGCAATCTGGTGGAAGTTGCCCTTACTGAGTTGAAAACGAAAAAATTGAATCAGCCATAGTTGATGGATGATCTGTGTCGCCATTGCATTAAGAAGCAGATACAAGTATTATTTAGCATACATTTAGCAAGCTTACTTTTCATGTTTTCCGCAGAACAATACCTCTTTCAGAAACACATTAAAATTACTCAGATGATCAAGAAAAACTATTAATCAAAGTTTCATCTGCAAATAGCCTCAAGTTATACAAGAATTTTACAGCGAATTGAAAATGTCTAACCCAAGAATTATTTCACTGATGTCTTCTTCGGTTTTCGAACGTACACAAATAAATGTTTCACTCAAGATATGACAGTTCACAACCGAGATGTCTGAATATTTAGAAAAAATATTCGTTTCAAGTTCCGTTTAATTACGTGTTGCGTAGCGATCTCTTCTTTTACGGCTTCAAGGCAAAGCCTACGGTAACTACCCATATATCAAATCAAGTTATTGAAGCGGAAATGTTGTTTTCAAAAATGATTAATAAAAATATTTCCACTCATTTTTCATGACATTCATTTTCGACAAAAGATCCACTAATGCCCACTTGTAGATGTCAAATGGATATCCATTTCATGTCTAGGGATGTACGTACGAATTATGGATATAAAATGGATATCCATGGAATATCATGTGCTAGTTGGGTGGTTTCCAATTCCGCAGTTAAAAACCAGATGTGGGAAAGACTCTTCGATTGGACCATATGTTATCCAAGCACTATTACTAGTATGTCGGTATCAGAGCCTCGTAACGTGATGACAATATTTGATAGCAGTGACGCTACATGCATGGTAAATAATCTTTGTAACTGCTTCTCCGTGCGAGTGGCAGCACCGATCATCCACAATTACCCATTCAATTTTTCCGTTTGTAATAGACAAATGGTTCAAAAATCAAGACGAATTAGTTTATTGCCATTAAACAGTGAAATTTCATCACTTGCCTGATGTCTAGCAGAAACAAAGCTTCTTCAAATTTGGCATCTTTCATTTCCTTGGCAAAATATGTTAGTCTCATTCGATCAGACCGAGAAATTTGTAAATCAATTTCAGGCGATTCTTGTCCTGAACATCATTCATTGTCCCTGATTGATGAAATCCAATACTGGTCAAGAATTATATCAATCCTTGGTCCTAGATAATTGGTTATTCATTGTCCTTGATTGATGAAAACCAATATTGATCAAAAATCATATCAATCCTTGGTCCTAGATAATTGGTTATATTATATCAAAGATCAAAGTATGTATTTGTTATTATGACATATATAACTTTTCTTGAAATGTTGGCAAATATTTTGGGTATTTTATTCATGGAATGAAATATAAAGAAGCCATTGATCAAATATACTTCCATATTCGGTAGGGAATCACGCACAATTTTTTCTCCTAGACTTTTCATTCAGGTATGGAACCTGTTACAAGTAATGACCTTGAATACGGACAAGAAATAACGACAATTGACATATGAAAGCTTTACTCCAATGCTTAGGCATACTCAGGCTGTATATTCAGTTTCTCTGCCTGCTATATAGTTTCAACCGGATAAAACGCCTGGCTTTAATCATATAAGCTGAATATACCTAGTATCGATAATAACAATATAAATTTCAGACAAACTGAAATATTTTTTTAAACTATTTTTTTTTTCAATTTTGAAATGTGCCCGCCATGATATTGCAACCGCAATAACCATGTGCTATTTCAGTTTTTTGGTCAAAATACTGATATAAACAAGATATACAAACGTCAGGTCCACTGAATTATTCTTGAAGTTCATTCATTTCTGTACCGGCTACTCCCACGTACCACTTGAACAACCGGAGTCGGGGTTAGTCAGTTTACATCTCACTCATAAACAGTGAACGTAGGAGAGTCATTGGACATAATTCAGAGTTTATTGAAATAGATCATGACCTGCTGTCCACTGGGTCTTGAACTATAAAAATGGCATTAAATTTGGTTATTTGGTATCTCCAAATTATCATCGTCAAACTTGCCTCCTCAGCTGTGTGTTTTTTTTATTCACAGAAATTAGTTTTTTTGAGAATCATACCTAATGTCTTATAACGTGACATTCAATTGTTCGATCAAACTCGACATGAATATGAAATTTATGAAGTAATATTTTTTCCTTGAAAAATTCTACTATACACAATCATTATACTAGAACTTCCAATAATTATCATTTGAGCGTTATTTACGACAGTTAAGGTAAGAACAACCCGATTTCAAGCTCAATAGAAGCATTCAATCAACTACCAGAATAAGAGAATGAATATGCTCGCATAATGATGCCTCTGACAGAAAAAGAAATGATTTTGCTTGCAAAATGATCTTTATCAAAGTGTAAGTGACAATTGTCAATGTTTAACTATATTATTATTATTATATTGCATTTCAACTCCCTTATATCAAAACCCTATTCTGTTTGGAAGCTGTCCTCTGAAATGAATAAATTAAATAACTGTCAATTATTAGCCATTAACAAACAGTTACTTTCCATAATTTCTTCTCAGTCTATGAATTTGTTAATGTATTCTTGCCACCAACGCTGTCACACCAAGCTTCTTCAACACCAAATGATACTAATAACCTATCTAGTAGCTAGAACTCAATGATGTTTAAAATTTGTCTGGTCATTATCAAATTGTGAAAGTCAAACCAAATAAAATAATTGTTTTTTTTTCAGTTCATTGATCTGGATGGCTCACCCAAATTGAAAAAAGAAGTATCCAACGACTGCCAAAATGAAACGGAAGAAATGTTGAACATACTGAAAAGTTTGAATATGAAAATGCCCGAAGATACAGAAGATTCAAAAAAAGATAATATTTCTTCATCCAATATCTACTCTAACGACTATACTAACCAGCCAAATGAAACAACAGAACGAGAAATGGAATCCGAACCTGAAAATATACCCGATTTTAACTCTCTTTCCAGTATTAATCTAACTAAACTACTTGAAATAAATCCCGGTGATACTGAAAAGATATACGAGAACGCATCTCCAATGAAGTCCAAGATCGGTTCAGAGCTGAATATAATGAACTTAACAGTATCTCAAAATGTTGAAGAATGGTGCGCAACATCTGTAGGAATAGAGATTCCAAGTAACTTAGTTAGCGATATAATTGTACCAAGTAGAACTTCCCTGCACACAACCCAAAACAATACACTTGCTGGTGCTGGTGCAACTACCGCTATGACCCTTACTACCACCTCGCCAAAAGAGTCTTCGAATACCGTTGCATCGAAAATATCATCTTTCGAAACCCCAAAGCAGCTCAAAGAGTCTACTATATCAACAAGTGGTAATATAAAAAAAGAGTCGATTGAGTCCATAACTTCAAATCCGGTTAAATTGAAAGATATGAACTCCAAGTTGAAGCGACTGCAGAAGGATTTAAAGCTTGTCAATGAAGTACAGAACATCTTGAATGGAATAAACGATATCGAACATAAACAGAAAAAACGTAGCTTGCTTCCGGAAGAACTCGACTCTTGTACACCTGAAAAACCTCTATTCGAGCTGAACTTCAAAGTTGTTTCAGATCTTCCTTCCAAAGAAAATGAAATCAGTGGTCTTGGAAAAATATTGAAGTGGAGAGCAAAATCCGATGACAAAAGTTCCGGAGAAAAATGTCGTAGAAAACGACGTCCAAACAAAAAGAAGAGAAAGCGCAAAAGAAAACACCGACTACACTCCAGAAATAGTCGTTTTTTAGGCCAACGCCCGCAAAATTTTCAGTGAACCTGGTTCCGAAACAAGAAGCGAATTTTATACCTACTAGAGATCGTGCTGATAATGTTGCTATGACTTATCCAAAACACTTCCAAGATGTGTTTCCTAGTCCCCAAATGATCAGTGGAATGTCCAAATTATTATTGAAGAGGTCCTATACAACTGAAGAAAATGCGTTCTCTTGGCCTGGTAGTAGGCCGAAGAAAACCAAACAAAAAAAGGGGAGTACGATCTCAGTGCCCAAAAATGAAATGAAATCCAGTCCAGCAGAAGAAGCCGAGTTTTTATGGCCCGGAAAATTTAAGAAAAAACAAAGGGTGAAGAACCTCACAACTTCATCTGAATATGTTCCATCAAACACGCCTCAAAACAAGAATAACACTTCACAACCGAGAAAATCAATTACCACTCACCACGACTATTCCAGTATTGCTTGGAAAAAATTCAACTGGAATGCTGAGCACACAAGCCAGACAACTCCTAAGAGAAAGTATACCACACATCATAGACGAAAAGGTAAGGGTTCATCTACATTCCAAATTTTGTCATTATTGTTCGAACGATACAACACTTGTTTTTATACTATTAACAAACGAAGTATGGATAAATTATCATTTCTGTGTAAGTAAGTATAGTTCAGTCCTATGATTTTTTTCAACGAAAAAAAAAGGTTTTTTTTTCCCAATATCAACATTTTCACCTTGATAAATGTGGATTTCAGTGTTTTTCTCATAATTCGTGAACAATACCTTTTTTGACAATAATTATTCCATACGAAACTGAAGCGAGCAGAATTTTCAACTTTCAACATACATACATCAATTTATTTTGTAAAATCTTCTGAACTGCTGCTTGGGCGCTCTCAAAAATAATAAATTTTGGTCACTTCAGAAAATAATCCTCTCGGATATTTATCCCTGTGAAAGATGTTCGAATGTTCGACGTTTCGAATCCCATGCTGAAGTCATCATCAATAACTTATATACATACTCTCCCCCCACTTATCAAAAACTTGGACAGGTACGAAAACGTCGAATTAGGGAGCCTAACATAAACGTCAGCTTATTTGACAACTATTCGGAGCGGAGCTTGAATTTTGAATGTTACTATTGACTGTTTTAATTCATCACAGCTTTGCGTTTCTTCAAAGCGAGTTGCCAAAACTGGCATGAACACAAACAAAATTAGTATCATTGAATACCTTTCTAAAGAGATATCGATTGTCGTAAGGTTCCATTCAAAATTATTGGTCACAATGGCCTTGTGACGTCATCTATCATCACTAGTAGCGTACAACCTTCAATATTTCGTTACCAAAACTTTTTAGAAACACTATATATATCTATCACAATCTAACCAATCAACCCCCTACTTTGTTGAAACGCAGAGAAAGACATTTTGGAAGTGCTGTAAAACTTTAACATTCGCTTTATACGCTCTAAAAATTATTAAAATAAACAGAAGTCACTATTTATTATGTTATTATCTTTGAAATGAGATTTATCGAAAAATGTATTACATAGTATAACTACTTCTCTTCGGGCTTGAAGGCCGTCGTTCTTTGGAATTTCTTCCTGACGTTTCGCTAGCGCGAGTGGCCAGCTTCTTCAGAGGCTCATTCATCTCCGATGACTAAACAGTTCGATTTCTCAAGGCGTATTTATATTGATGCAGGTAGTCTGTAGTGTTAATTACTTCTGTCGGGTTCGGGGAATAATTATCATTATTAGTTGCCGCACTACCTGCTGTGATTTCATTAGTTATTCTTGATATCTTCAGAATCGGATTCCAAATTCTGTTTGGAGTCAACGCTTCTTCCTTTCTGTTAAAATTGTCCGCATGTTTTTGGATCTCTATTGCCTCCCGTACCAGTCGTCTATGGTAACCCTGGTTGGGGGCAATATTGTCAACAAGAAATATTAAAATTTCAACAGGAAAAAGCGTATAAGTTTTGAGAACGGATGCGGATTCAGGTTCCGAAACGTTAACGATAAGTATTTTCATATATATTTATTTTTCTTAGTATTTTTCCCTAGGCAAATTTGGGGTAGATTAAAAATATTCTCTTCTACACTTGTATAGATTCCAATGTGAATTCTCATTTTATTCAGATTGTGGTAGCTGATAAACCCAGAAAACTACGGAACAACCATATTGGAGTATTTGCCCATAGAATTTGGTATTTTTGAAAGACATTTCCATCAACTCCAATGCAATCATTTCCAAAAAACGTGAAACCAGTACACTCTTGAAAATGTAAAATTATCCATCCACATGATGAATAACAAAACTAGTACCTGATTAAAAGCAAAAATAACTTCAAATTACTCTGTTTTTGCCAAATGAAGCACGAAGAATAACTACCTCTGTGATAGAAATCTGACCATATTACTGAAACATTCTCTCATCAAGCGATACACATCAAATACTTGCTCTTTTGGGTTAGATAATGAGTAAAGCGACTAATACTTTTAGCATTACATAGCAAATTCAGACAAGAATGTTCATCAGATATTCAGCAAAACGAATTGAACTCATTGTTCAAACATTCACTGTTACGTAAATTTCGTGTTCTAAAGAAATTTAGGAGTGCGCCGACTACTACTCAGTGGAGTCGGGAGTGGGAGAAAAAAATTGTTTTTATTCTTGCTGAGCGCCAAGCGATTTCCAAAAATCACACCCTCGATTTATAAGCTTCCTCGGCTCTTCAAAACCACTAAAAAGACCCCAAAAGAGTCCACCCTAATTTGAGCTCAAATAAAAGATTAATTCGGGTGAAGGAAACTTTAATAAAGAATTAAATAACGACCGACCAATCTCTCGAGAGGTCTAAATATAATTTTCTTGATATCTATAGAATATGGCCATATATCCAATGACTTAAAACAGGGTTCAATGATTACGAACCGTAAATCACCCTCCACTAGCTTAGCTTAAGTCTGAAAGATCCCAAATGACAATCGTCAATCGAATAGGGTGACCATCAACTCATCAATCTCGCAACGAAACAATAAAATTAAAATCCACTAGGTGGTACTTATCACTGATGCTCCAGCTAAGTCAGGATGCACACTACTAGTATTTTCTATAAGTATCTAATCCTCAGTTTATCGAGTCTTGAAAGTGCATTACGCCCAGTATAATACCATAATCTCATGTAGTTTACTCACTCTAGTTGACACAGTTCCGTGAAAAACGTCTGAAAGTGAACGAAAGGCCAGATATAGTTTCTATAAGAACATGAACCGAAATTTTGAGAAAACTAACCTCCAAAGCTGATACCCAAGCATTTAAAGACGCTTTTCTTGTATACAATCAAACATGAACTCCAAGACAAATCAGATTCATCCAATCCTACTAACCCCAAAATTTGTCTCGTTCAGTGAAAAATGCGAATAAATCCGTAAAACGATATTTTCCAAAATATTTCGCAAATCACAATCGTGTGTCAGGGACGAACCTGTGAATAAGTCTATGAGCTCTTCACTTGTGGCTCAATTTGTTGGTCGTCATAGATGTTTTCAAAGGACCCAAAACTTAACACGATTGCGTTCATGGAAATGGCCGAAAATGGCCCCCCCTAACCGAATTAGAGAATTACAAAAATTAAAGATCGTCTCATTATCTACAAAAATGACCCTTATCATTTTTTCCGAAAACTCAACAGTTTTCGAGATAAAGGGACCCAAAACTCTCCTCATTTCATCTGCCGCTTTCTCTTTAGGAATTCTGTTGTCTATGCATTCGCTTGGAGGCGGGCGGACGAATTGTTTCATAACTCAGGCAAAAACTGCCAAGTTCAAGATAATGAGGAAACCCGTAGCTATCATTCCATGTATTTAGAAAGTTCTTTCTTATTTGGCAAAAAGATTTAATAAGCTGTGAAAGTTTTTTTCCGCACCATTTCGACACTTGTTTCATTAATTTATTTACATTTTTTTCAAAAATAGTCTTTTATCGTTTTTTTTTATAATGGGTCCTTGGGGGGTCTTGAATGATCTCTGATTTTTTTTTGTACTTTCCCCGCGTTCTATTAAATGATACTTTTGTTAATTTACATTTTTCATGCGATTATGGAGTTATGCAGAATCTGCGGAACAACCGCGAATTAAAAAATTATTAGCCATAAAAAATATATATGTATTCGGAAACTAGAGCATCTTGGCTTCAAAACGATGTGCATGGGAAGTCGATAAAATGGCTAATAATTTTTTAATTCGCGGTTGTTCCGCAGATTCTACATAACTCCGAAATCGCATAAAAAATGTAAATAAACAAATGGATCATTTATTAGAATGCGGGGAAAATACAAACAAAATTCAGAGATTGTTCACAGCTTTCCCTAGTTTCGGATCTTCAGTTACTGGACCTCGGCCGTCGAAATTCGTTTGTCCGTTTTTCTGTACCGATAAAAAGAAAGACGTTTACAGGGTCGACCGAGAATCGCTCGCTCGCGGTTTACTTCTGAGGAGTAAAAATATATTTCCGAATATTATATTTATGAAAGCATAAGAAATAGAAGTGACTTTAATAATGATTATTGAAATTCCGTTACACCACCTTCTCATCGTGAAAAAAAAACCTTGCGGTTTTGCGGAAAAATGATTCAATATCCCCAAAGAATCCGTAATTAACGCAGTGATATATTAGTTTCGAAAATTTTTGTAACGGAATTGAGGATATCGGAAATCGAATTATTGGTATATTTGAAGAAAACTTATTAATAATAATATCGGAAATATCGGAAACCCGAGTTGGTGGTATAACTATTAGAATTTGTTAATATAACTCATAATATTCCTTTTTGTCAATTTCAAAAAAGTTTTTCCAATGGATAAATAGTTAGAATATATTCGAAATTAACATTAACAATCGAGCAATAATTTTCTACCAATTCGGTTGGTAAATCGTCTCGAGTACCGATTCGAAACCTATTGTTCAATTGGCAAAAACGACTTGCCAAACATATTATATGATCCATTACTAACTTCAGTTTCGTATAATATTCAAAGAATTCGACATATCGATACCTCTGGAGTTGTGAGAATGTTGATTCAAATGATTTTCGAAATTTACATCAACAAACGAGGAAAATGTTTATTTCCGTAAGCTGTATCACACCCATTCAATTTGTGAATCATGAGAACTGATTTGAATGTTTCGAAACCTGTTATTCAACTCATTATGCAGATATCTTCAGCAGCTGCCAACTTTGTTGGAAAAACACAAATTTCCTCACAAGAGAACGAAACTTTTGGTGAAAACGTCGATTTATCAGCAAAATATTGTAATAGGTTGAGTTTTTTATTGCTTGATATCAATTCTGAATTGGAATCACAGTGGGCAAACTGTCAATATTTTTCTTAACGAAATAGTGTTTGAGTTGCTAGTCAAATCCAATAATTACAGTTCATAAATATATCTTTGTATACGTGGTTACTCGACATTAGTGATGGTATAGAAAAAACGAACATAAGCTGACCTGAATAATAATATTTCATTTCATCGTTAGAGCTGAAGTATTTCAGTACATACAGGTATGAATGTAATCGAAGAAAGAGTATCTCTTAATAATCTCTCAATAAACATTGATTTTCGTCGATATGTATTTGTTGTTTTGGATAAACATATGATATTATGTACAACATTTGCACGACACCCGCTTTTATTCATACATTTCTTCATACATTCCGAATATCGGAATGCCTAATGACAAAATCGAATTGACACCAGTACTTTGCGAATTATTCAACCTTTCATATAACCTAGGGATTTTTCCTAAGACCTGGAGGACAGCAAGAGTTCAGCCAGTTCCTAGAAAAGGAAAGAAAACTTTACCTAGTAATTGAAGACCAATTGCATTGCTTTCTATCATTTTTAAAATCACGGAAAAAGCAATCAATATGAAGCTCATCAAATCAAGAGAAATCAGGAATAATTAATGATCGACAATACGGATTTCGCCATCAGAGATCAACCAGCGACTTATTTGCTTATGTTTCTCATATTTGGCAGCATTCTTCTTCTTCTATTTCTTTGTTTAACGTCGGCCTATTTCCGTTACCAAGGCCAATCACCGACGCCGGTGAGCACACTTCCCCCAACCAGAAATTTTGCCGAACCCTCTGTTATTCCAACCAGAGGTAGGGATCTTTAACGAGCCCAACATCCATGGACTCGGGACCGACGGCTTTACGTCCCCTCCGAAGGACGGCATATCCTCAATATATCTTGTGCTCATTGATATATCGTCTGCGAGCTATGATATACTATTTCGCTGCAGCTGTACGGGCTTTCGACACGGTATTTTCCTGCATGGTCACCCAACCAAGTACTAACCGCGCTCGGCGTTGCTTAACTTCAGATATCGAATGACTGTCAGTCAACCTGAAAAGCTGGGCCTTTGGCAGCATTCAATCGAGAAATTCGGAGAAACGATAGCTGTTGCACTCGACATTTCAAAAGCGTTCGATCGAGTTTGGCATCGGGGTCTCCTTTCTAAGCTGCCGTCTTATGGTTTGCCTCCTCAGTTGTGTGCTTTGTTGAAGAGTTTCTTGTCTGATAGGTCTCTGTATGTGGTTGTTGATGGAGTATCATCTGATTCAAGCAATAAATACAGGTGTTCCACAGAGTTCAGTTCTGGCACCCACTTTGTTTCTGCTTCATATCAATGATTTGCCCGAGAAAACATCTTGTTCAATACATAGTTTTGCAGACGACAGTACTCTTCATACCAGTTTCTCTTCCAAAGTCCCCATACCAGCTCGAGAAACAAAAATTCAAAGAAACATATACGTCAATAAAATTAACGACGACTTGGCAAAAATAATAGAATGGGGTAACATGAACTTGTTGGGATTTAATGCTACGAAAACCCAGGCATGTCTCTTCATCATCAAATATTCAGATGCCAGGAGTAATTGTTCCTACAAAATCAAGTATCCCGATGCTAGGAATAACGATCAGTGATAATCTCTCATGGGAAAACCATGTGAGATCGATCGCTGAAAGTGCTCACCAGAAACTTGGATTTCTATTTCTTGCGAAGAAATACTTTCCTTCTCGTCAGCTTCTAATGATCTACAAAGCTCAGATACGACCTGTCATGGAATACAGTTCTCATGTGTGGAGTTGGCACCAAAACATTCATTGAGGCTTCTCGATTCTATTCAGAGAAAGGCAATTCGTCTTGTTGGTGATTCTTCGCTCACAGACTCGCTCACTTCATAGGAACATCGTAGAAGGGTCGGAGACTTGTCTCTCTCTTACAGATACTTTCACGGTTAATGCTCTTCCGAATTGTTATCAATCGTTCCCCCTTGGCAATATCTTCACGAATGACTCTACGAGTACAGAATTCCTACCCCTTTGTTGTGAATTTGGAAACCTGTCGAACCTCTCTTGCTCAGGGATCTTTTGTCAATGGAACAGCTGAGCTTTGGAACTCCTTGCCAGAAGAGGTTTTTCCTGAGGCTTACAAACTTCAGAAATTACAAGTAAATGTTAATTCGTATTTTCTGTCCCTTTATTCACGCGGTGTTCTTTGAACATTACAGGGCTTTCCTTTCGTGTGAATCTGCATGTAATAAAAAAAAATAAGTCCGGTTAATCGAGTTTCTACTGTATATTCATTCATCTGGATGTACCCTCCTTCAGTACTGCAAATAAATGCAAAGTGGTTGACTAAAATCAACAACTCATCAGTAAAAGAAGTCAGTGAAGTGAAGTGAATAAATACTCAAAACTACGATGAATATTGGAGAATTCATATCCAGACAGAAGTGGAACTCATATCTTTCCAAAAGAAATTAAATCGAAATCAAACCATATGACGTATGATGTCTGACAATTGTCGTCATCTAGCGATGAAATTGAGAAGACAAAATGATCTGTAAAAGTGTCGCCATAAAATTCTAAACAGAATCGCATCAATTGCAATACCAGAGTTTTCGAACATAGCTATTTTATGCACTGTGAACAATGTAACAAAAATAGTTGAATACTGTTTTTGAAAACGAAGATTTCAATCTACTTCGTAGAATGTTTTCACAAGACTTTCTTTGCAAGCTCAGTATTGCCTTGATAAAAAATACTGAAAATCTCGAAACAATGATCATTTAGGGATTTCCAATGCTTTCTCTTGATGAAGTGGGGAAATTTAAATTCATGGAAGTCAATCAACGAAATGGTTATAATGAAAACTTACATTGAAATGATTTCTAGTTCGCGACCCCCCCTAAATAGACTAAAAACTTATAATTGTATGAATTGCATAAGTTCAGTAAATGATATAGGTACGGAGTTCTATCAGGAAATAGAAAATTGATGTCAATCTCTTTGAATATACATCAGAAAGACACTCAAAAATTGAAGCAAGGCAGGAGTGAACTATGAATGTGCGGTAGTCGACAAACACAACAGTCACTGATCATTGAAAAATCACTATTTAATACAAGTTAAATTTTATTTGTGTGACAGTCGTCAGCGGAAATGTTTTGTATCGCTTACTGACGATGTCCGCATTGCTAGAAAGTTAGGCATCACTGAAAGCAGTAAGATCATTATGTGGACTCTTTAAATATTTAGGTATACCTAGTTAAAGTCAGATCATTTGCCCCATATACCAGCAATTGACAAAATATGAAAAATTTGAATGAAACAATGCTATGAGGGATTTAACTTAAAAGAATAGCTCAGGATATTACTTTAGCACAATATATATATATATATATATATATATATATATATATATATACATATGCTGGCTGGAACTTCCGGTTGATCCGCGTCTGGAAAGATTTACTTGTCTACGTTTCGGCTCCCATTTCGGAGCCATTTTCAAGACTGGGTGACCTTGCGCGGGATTGGCTATGAATGGGATTCCAAATTAATGATCCATATTCTAGTCTAGACCTTACTAGACTGAAGAAAAGAGATGAGAGGGCAGTAAAATCATTAAAGTTTCTACAATTTCTAAAGATGAAACAATATGTACGATATGCTGCTTTAGTAATTTCGTTTATGTGAGAGTTAAATGTAAGCTGTTGGTCGAAGTGAACTCCTAAGTCTCTAATATTATCAACATGTTCAAGAACTCTATTGGTATATTGAGTATGGGTAAAAAACAGTATTGGATTTTCAACTAGCAGAGCAGATGTATGTTAACTGTTATATTATATTTGAAGACGTGACAACACCGACGTGACACCCCTGTTATGTGCTAGTGAAGTTGTGTGTATTTTCACGTAGTTTTATAAAACGTATTAATTTTCAAAGTGTTTACTGTCATAAAACTTAGTGCTTCCTTCACGTCCATGTAAGTGATTTTCATCAGCTACCACAGTACATTGCTATTTCGATAATAAACATTGGTATCAGCCATTTTGAGTGTGCCTTATCAGTTGATCCTTGAGTCTCCACCGTTGCCGGTTCTCTCTTACCTCCGTCCATCAGCTGGTTATTATTTTGTTTTCCGATTCAATATGTCAGATACCTGCCAGTGCTGTACCCTCCGGATAACTACTCAGCAGTTGAAAATATCATGTGATACGTGCTCTAAAAAATTTCACGCCTCATGCATGAACGTTTCACCATCAGAGGTTCATAAATTATCCGACTCCAATGAGAAATGGTTCTGTAATGGCTGTTTTTGCAACCCGAAGAGATCAAGAGATGAGAAATCGCCTTCTCATTCCACTAAGGTTCCCCGTGTTGAACCCCCAGCATCCAGCTACGATGAACCTCTCACCACGAAACATTTTGCCCAGCTCATGTCCGAGATCAAAAAAATGTCACAGGCTCCGCCCCTTGCCCTAGTCGACTTAAAGGACTCTCTCAACAGAGAAAAAAACATACTGGTGTTTGGCCTTGCTGAAGAGGCTACTGTTGAAGATTTCAATTTCACTTAAGGTTTGTGAGGTCAAAGTTTGGATATTCAGAGCCTGTGTTGAGGGTATACTGGGGTGGTGGCTGGAATCAGATGTCGCCCCTTTGTCTACCACCTTGTTCTCTGACTTGTCGGTGTATGCTATACTTTTTTTTTACCCCCTCCTCCCTCTGTGACAAATATTTTAACACATATTTATGTATTTATTTATTTTCATCTAATTCCTTTGTAAAATTGATAAAAATTGTGCTGCTATCGATAATTATTTAATACTTTGTATTTTTGTATTTTCCTACAATTGGGTTTTTTGTACCTGTTGGAAATAAATGGCTTATTATTATATTACATATTGTACAGTACTCATTATTACATAAAAACTGAATATCGCCCTGACTGCATAATCAAAATGTGATTTATCTTTAGAATTGGTAATAAAGACATTTATTATTATTATTATAACTAATACCCTCATTACAGTCTGAATTCAAAATCATATCATATAGTGGTTTGGACTTCAAAGCCGTAGATTTATTCAAATCTCATATATCAAAGTGAAGCCAAGCTGTAAAGTATCAAGATAATGTGTAAAGTTTTTTAACTGTGAGTACCGATGTGCCCAATAATACTTTAAATAATGGCTCTCGCAGTGAATAGTCAGAGAATATTAGCATGTGAATATTCGCATGCTCAGCTAGTTTCTGTAAAAATAAAATATATGAGCGTCCGGCGATGTTGAACATGTGGTCGGACTCGATGTAGGTCCGGTTTGAAAAGGATTAATTGAAGGATTTGTTCGATGGTATAGTAATGGTTGCCAGGAATTGGGAACCCTTTGTGAGGACGTTTTTCAACTTCTTCAATTTCTATTGTTTCGCGAATTATTCTGGAGTGGAGTGTTCGTGCTGTGGCAATGGTCTTCGTGTTGTTGAAGTCAATTTTGTGTCCGGTTTCGTGGTGATGTTTGAGGAGAGTCGAGGTCGTGTCCAAATTGCGTACTACTAGTTCGTGCTCGTAGGATTTTTGCTCTTCTCAGGGAAGAGGCGAATATCTTGCCGGACTTCTTCAACATACTGGAGGATCTGCTGCTGGTGTGAGAGGTGTAATGTTTTTGATTAGGGCAAAAGAATAAATTTTTGTGTACAACCCAATTCCAGTAATCACATATTTGACAGCGGAAACCTATCCAAGCATATATATATATATATATATATATATATATATATATATTTGATCGACTAGGCTTCCGCGATTAGAAATGTGCTGGCTGGAACTTCCGGTTGATCCGCGTGTCTAGGTCTGAGTTGTCGTCTTACTAGCTGGCTATCATCACTGGAGATCGAGGATTGAAGGTTGGTGGAATTTAAGGGTTCATTAGTAATTATTATATATATGTTTATATATATATATATATAGGCTCCCATTTCAGAGCCATTTTCAAGACTGGGTGACCTTGCGTCTAGGTCTGAGTTGTCGTCTTACTAGCTGGCTATCATCACTGGAGATCGAGGATTGAAGGTTGATGGGATTCAAGGGTTCATTAGTAATTATGGCAGGATCAGGGATCGGACGGTCGATGGGAGGTTCGAACGGATTAGTCCCCAAAACGGAGTAAATAGAAGTATGTCAGACCAAGAGTGGTTTCCAGGTATTGGGGAGTCTTTGAGAATCGTCGCGTTTATTGAGACAGTTGGGACGTTTTTCGATTTCAATGGCATCACAGGTAATTCTGGTTTGGAGGGTTTTGGCTGTGGCAACGGTTTTGGTGTTTTTGAAATATATTTTGTGGCCTGTTTCTAAATGATGTTGGAATAATGCTGAGTTTGTGTCAGAATTACGGACTGCTAGTTCGTGTTCATATGCTCTACAGGACACTCGTCGGTTGGTCTGGCCGATGTATGTTCTGGGACAGTTAGAGCATGGTATTTCATATATTCCTTTGGTTTCATTGGGGATTGTGTCTTTGGGTGTTCGTAGGTAGGTGGATATTTGGTTGTTAGCTGAGAAAATGGTTTTGATGTCATGTCGTGTCAGAATTCGACTTATTTTATCAGTAACACCCTGAATATATGGAAGGAACCCTACACCCTAGACCCCCGAAGGACGAACCTGAACGACAAAAAGCTTTCCTTCCATAGGAGGAGTTCACTTCGACCAACAGCTTACATTTAACTCTCACATAAACGAAATTACTAAAGCAGCATATCGTACATATTGTTTCATCTTTAGACATTGTAGAAACTTTATTGATATTACTGCCCTCTCATCTCTTTTCTTCAGTCTAGTAAGGTCTAAACTAGAATATGGATCATTAATTTGGAATCCCATTCATAGCCAATCCTCAACAACCATCGAGAAAGTCCAAAATAAGTTTTTGAAATTTCTATGCTTCGAAGTTGATGGAGTTTATCCTCCAAGAGGATCTGATTATATGAATATACTACGTAAATTCGATTTCGTATCTTTAGAAAAACGCAGAAATCAAGCATCCATAATATTTCTACCTAAGCTATTGAATGGTGAGGGGGACTCCCCTGTACTACTATCACAAATAGATTTTCATGTGCCGAGATTAGAGTCTAGATCAAATATCACCTTTAAGTGTAAAAGAGCTCAAACAAATATTATGTCTGAAGCTCCAATTAAAGTGATGTGTTCAAACGCTAACAAATTATCAAATATTTGTGATATTTTTAACTGCAGTAAGAGTGACTTGAGAAATAAATCACGAGCACATCTATAAGCAATTTGGGAGTTAATCATGTTTGTTATTTTTCATTAATTTTTTTTCCCAACTTTTATGTTGTATCCATGCCATATTCTGTAGGTTGTAATTGTAACACTGGTACTATACTTCTTATTATATTACATTTGCTATACTTTGAAAATTGCCTTGTAAATGGTTTCTGTTGGGCAATAAATGCTATATTATTATTATTATCATCATAAATGCTATATTATTATTATTATGGACTTTTTATTCAAATGACTTCATAATCTTTGATAAGGTTGGCAATACACTGATCGGTCGTAATTGTCGCAACATTTGTGGAATGGTCAGTTTGGGCTAGGAAATAACAAATAATTTCTCCCAATATTTGGAAAACGCAGCGAATTCAATAAGCAATAGTTTATTATGTGGGTAATATACGGTAACAGAAGTGGTATGCACAAATTTAACAGCTTTACTTTCAATACTTTTTATTAAATTGAGAATATAGATTTCAGATACTGGCTGCAACGTGAGAGCTGTTAGTTGTTTGTAGACCATCTCTCTTTTTTTGATTGAATTTTCAGCTTGAATTTGGTATATGCTTTTTTTTTTTTGATTGTGACATTTACTAAGTTACATTATTGTCTATATAATCGTTGTTACCTCTGGTGATCTTGTATTTTTTCGATACTTCATCTCTGTCAGACGTCATATCATTGATCGCATCAGTTAACCATGGGGGGTATTTTTTGTAATTCTGAAACATTGAAAAGGGACGTGAAGATCCAGGATACTTATGATATTGTTCGATAAGTATTGCACTTTGCTATCTACATCATTTAATTCAAATATAGCCTATGCTTCTTATCTTTACGTTTGTTTTCCCATACGCTAGCAGTTGTCTATATCAATATTGGAAATAATAGTTTGAGTTTTTGGTTGATTGGTTCAACAACGGTGGATCGTCCACACCCTTGTGAACGTATTTTATGTAACTCATATAATTATGTATATACATAAGTATTTTCAATTTTTAATCAATCCCCAAAATCTGCTTTTCTGATTTAGTTTATTCACCCTGTACATTCCCGCAAAATATGCCATCAAGACTTTACTCGAAGCTAGCGCCTCAGGTGCTAGCAGCAAGAAGTAAACAAGTAATGGTCGCGAGTGATCGCCGTAATTTTATCGATCATACACCTTAATCATATCAAATTCAGAATATCGCACAAAAGTGATTTTAAGCAGAATTATCGAGCACCTACCACCACGAAATTACAAGACGCTGCAAGTCCTTCAGCCCACGACTGTTACCTGCCGGCCGGCCAACGGTGGAAGTTTAAAACAAAAGGTAAGGTCTTTAAGGCACGTTATATCTCTCCAGAATTTACCGCAGTCCTATTTTTCTCTCTTGAGCTGAGTTGCAAATTCAACTCCAATACAAAACATTTTGGTCTTTCGAGCCGGATTGGTCGATTTTGGGGATAATTCATTGCATTATTCAACTTCATAAAAAGTGTGACAGTTTTTTGTATTTGCGCTTGGCTTGGTACTAGACTCTATTCATTCGTTCTAGTTCTAGACATACGTTCTAGTCTCCATCTCTCTTGGTATACCGAATAATACGAGAGAGAATATTGTCGCTGTTGTTGACCTACTACTTCATTCAATATTCCTCAACCTACTTCATTCCACATATTTTTATCTTCACCTTACTTCATTCAATATCACTTGCACTTCGATATTAATCGAAAGTATTATCACTTTCATTCATAGGGCGTAACTAATAATAATCTGAAACCATAATTGTTTTCATCGAAGATAAATTCGCCATGTCCACAAAAAAAAATAAAAAGTCAAAAACGTTGAGAAAAACTCAAATCAATAGATTGAACGAACTTTTTGATGTTGCAAAACGAGCTACAACTTCGTCTGACTCAGATATGATTTCCTTGTTTAATGTGCAACATGAAGAGATCGATTCGATTAAAGATGCTTTTTCAACACATCATAATATCATATTAGGTGATGTCAAGGACAATGATGATGTTGCTTTTGAAGTTGAAGATTCCGTTCGAAAAGATTTCGAACTCAAATATTTGTCGATTGAATCAATGTTCTCAAAATTGATAAAATTGCCTTCGAATACCGTTGCTGATTCGAACACTCCGTCCAATGTGTCACTTCCAAAAGTACAATTATCCATTTTCAGTGGAGATATAACTACTTTTTCGTCTTTCATCGACGTGTTTGATGCACTCGTTGGAAATAATAGATAGATAGATAGATAGATAGATAGATAGATAGATAGATATTTATTGTTTCTAAGAATACAATATTCTTGTAACAAGTGTTTGGTTCATATGCTAAAGAACGGCTTAAAAAGAAGAACAAAAAAAAGCTATAACCTATTCGTTGATGATGAAAGAACGAAGCTTCAAAATGTTCATAACGCATGTAGATATAGCAGTGATGATTTTAGGCGTGGCTATTTCTAGCAGGTCAGCCAACTCGTGTATGGTGTTTGCGTACAACCTCACTTGTCCTCTAACCTCATCGTAGATAATAGCAAAATAAGTAAAATTGAAAAATTCAATTATTTGATCAATTCATTAAGAGGTCCTGCATTGAACCTTGTTAAAAATCTTCCAATGACTGCAGCAAACTATCAAATCGCTTATAACACGTTGAAAAAGAGGTACACCAATTCTCGACAAATTGCGAGTGAGTGAGTGAAAATTGTCCTAAATTAATGACGGATAATCCACAGGAACTACGAAATATGCTCGATATTTTTTCTGATAATATTGAAGCATTAAAAAATCTCCAATATCCTACCGAACATTGGGGTTTTATCTTGGTTCAAATGCTGTTAAACAAAATCGACGTGTCTGTTGCAACTAGATTTGAACTTTATCATAATTCAAACACTACCCCAACTTATCAGAGTTTGTATGATTTTTTATCACCACATTGCTTAGCTTTGGATAATTTGAATATTTGGAGAAATTCCAAATGAAAGAAAAGAGTTGAACAAACAAAACCACGATCTCACTCACGAAGTTCCACTTCACTATTAATTCAAACTCAATCATCTAACAATATTCAACACTGCTCTCTCTGTAAATCAGATCATGCAATTTTCAAATGTCCACAGTTTATTGAAAAATCATCTCACGATCGCTACCAATTAGTAAAAAATTTAAAACTTTGTGTCAATTGTTTGGGGAGTACTCATAGTTTCAAAAATTGCAAATCTTCTTTCACATGTCATAAATGCGGTCAACGCCATCATACCAGTTTACATTTCGACAAAAATACTCAAAATTCTTCGAGTCATAAGATCACAGTGAGTTCCAACGCTTCCGGAAGTTCTTCTAGGTTGTCGCCCACTTGTCCGGCACAGCACGGACCGTTGCTGTCCGTCGTCTACAGGCGACGGATAGCGTGGTCGCCTACTTCTCCGTTGGAAACCATCACGTCTCGGTCGTGTCTGTGAAGATATTTTCATTGTAGTTCACATAGTAGTGACAGAGCAGTAGATCTGTGTGAAAGCAGCAGTTCTGATGGAGAAGTTATTGTAGCAGCCGCATTTTTGGCAGAAGAAAAAGCAAATAGAAGGAAGAGAAAGCGAAGCATGTGGGTTCATCAATCGAAAGAGGGCGAAACTCGGTCAGTTTCATCACTTATTTAACGATTCGAAAGACGAAAAGAAATTTTTCCAATATTTTAGAATGTCGCCAAATAAATTCTTGAAACTGCTTGATATTTGGAACCGGATTCAACATTTCAAAATTTCCCATTAATTTTTCGTCATCCATTTTTTAAATTATTTTTTTCTGAACTCTGAATTCTTTGCGCTCAGACTCAACAACTGCCGAAATATAATTGCAAAACATACATGCGATCGACAGTTTCCACAAGTTGATGCTGTCCAGCGACGGCCGGCGCTGCGCACACTTGGTCAGCCCGCCCCGGCACGAACCGTGTTTTGACGGGGAGAGTCGGAGAGCTGGAATCCGTTCCGTCGACGGTCTCGCCGTTCTGTGCCGTGACGGGCTAATAGTCCAATCAAATAAACGTTATTCGTAAAATTTCTGCCTACCCGAAAAGTAGCTGTGGATTCCGGCAGACACATGTGTCCCTATTATCCCCTAAAGTTTGCGCCAGATTCTGTCCGTGCGTTTAGCAACAATTAGCGGTTGAATGCCGGAAATCATTATTTTTTTTTGTTTTTTGCTTATATAATGAAAACTATTGGTCGGATCGAAAAAAAGTTAAATTGAAAATTGTAGATAATTGAAAAATCTATCGATTAGCGTTGGCCCGATTTCGATATTCTGATTTGTTGCTTAACTATTGCGATCGGAATTTGAAAAAAGGCGTTTTTTCCATTACTCTATTAAAAAATGTTGAAATGCATTTGGGGGTTGCGACTGTGAATTTGGGAAGCTTTCAACTAGAAGAAACCACAGTTTCAATTCGGTTGAAAACCAATTGATAGGTTAGCAACAATCTAATTTGTTACTAAAAAAAGTGTCCCACTAGATTGTTATTTCTTGCCCTACGGATAATCATAGAGCAATGAACAAAACGTTTTTGGATAGTCAAAGAGTTGAACTACAAATTATCGTTTTTGGAAAATCGATTTTCTCAATGTGAAACCTTCCAAAATGGCGTCAAAAAACAACGTTTTTCAAACTGAAAAACAATTAGGAAAAAATGGTCGTATCAAAATGCGACAAAATGCATGGGAAAGCTGCTATTTTTCTACGAATTTTGACAACCTTACTTTCGTTCCACGATAATTAGGAGCGAAGATAACACTTTTTATCATTTAGTTTCCCCTCCATTTGTTTATTTATATGAAGCAACGAGACCTCGACGACTGCACAGAGCAAGAGTCATATTATCCATAGGAACCAGCAGAATTTGTTTTTCACAATTATTTATCATATTTATTGATAGGAGCAGTGGTGGTTCTTCCGGGGGCCCTATTCTCGAGAGCCGAATGAATACGCTCGTGATGTTCTATCGCAGTTCTTCATACGCAATCCTTATCGCTCTACGTTATTCTGAACGATTCGTTCGTCGAACGTGGGGTCTCGAGTGAAATAAACTGATCAGAGCCCAAAAGGACCTCGCTGTCTGTATCTCGGGAACTACTGGACGGATTTTTTTTAATTTCTACTAGTGCATCGATATAAAAATGAATATCACTATGGCTTGCCCGGATTGTTTTCGGAAATCCCTCAAATCCCAAATAATTCAATTTTCACCCTGGAAATTTAATGAATACATTTATTTTTTGGAAGTTTATTAACGTTGTGACATGGGAAGTGAATATTGACGTAGGATAGGATTGTTTCGTAGAAGGATTGAATAAGTAAAATGTATATTGATTTTATTAAAAAAATTTATTTTACATTTGTAAATATTCACATGTCGTTACTTTACATACATTTAAAGCATTTATGAACTCCCTAACAATTTTGGTCTCTTATTTGCGATAACATATTCAATTTCGCTCGCATCGCTCTCATGCTCATCACTTTCACTGTCAAGCACACATTCTCCAGATTCATTCGAACTGTAGCTTTTTACCGTAATATTTGTTTCATCAAAAAAGATAGTATGCTCGTCCGAAAACTCTTGATCAATCTTTAGGATTTCAACACATTTTTTTTCAACGTTCGTGCATGTTTCACCATGACAACAATAACACATACTCGTGCATAGCAGTCCATGTTTTCTACAACCTGAGAATCTTCAAAAAAATGTTATTCTCCACAAGTGCTACAGATTGTTCACCCTTTAATAATATGATGCAACAATGCAATCTCCTAATCATCAGAAATGACCTGGATCTCTGAATGACCAGTCAAAAGAATATTAGAGCTTGTATATTTCAATTGTATCTTATAATTGTCTTGTACATGTATTCTCTTTTCTCTTTTTCATTTTAATGTGTTGAATACCTAGAACGCTCTTAACACTATTTCTCTGGGAATATCGTTATGACTTCTTTTATAGTAGTATTGTCATTCTCTGATTAGCACGAGGTAGATTTTAAGTATCCTTACTTGTTAGTACTGTAAAATGTGTTTGTAAGTGAATCCAAAATAAAATGTAATAAAGTTTGAACATTAGTAGTTATAGAATAATATCGGAATCATACTACTACCGAAACTTTTTTGACCTATAGATGTAATTGAAATTATGTATAATGAATTACCTTACCTTTTTAGGAAATCAAAAAATGGAATATTCTCACGTGAACTATCACAAGAATCCACACTGCAATAGGTACGGTGAGAAGTCAGCTCAACAATAATACATGTTCAAATCACTACCAAAATAAAAGTTCAAATGGAATGTTCATTTCGCGCACTCAGTATAACCGGCCGGAACGATACAAACTGTTCAATCGAGGACACTCTGTACAGTAGTATTAACATGGAAATCACACTCTTCTGAAAAAAACAAACGAGAATTTCTGGGGGCAGATGCCGCCGTATTGGTTCATTTCGTCATTTGCCAAGTATCTGGAATGCCTGATAGGTTCGGACTAACCTAACAGAGACAGAATAAACATGTGAATAGATGAATGTTAATGGACATTTTCAGTTACAAGCTGTAAATATTCAAAGAATGATGTTGCACATAAATGGGCCAAAAACCTTAATATTGAATAACATTCATATATACACATTTGTAAAAATATCAATTGGAAAGGAGATGAGCCGTGCTTTATTCATTTTCGAACGTCAGAGAAAACTTGCTTTCTCTGTCTAAGGTAACATTTGACATCGTATTATCAGAGTTGAATTTGAAATGAACGAATAATTCACTACATTTGCAGCGTAAAAATTGAATTATTTGTGTTTTAAGGGATTTCCGAAAACAAACCCGGTAAGCCATAGTGATATTCGATCATATCTCGATGCACTATTGAAAATAAAAAAAAAACAAAATCCGTCCAGTAGTTCCCGAGACACAGACAGCGAGGTCATTTTGGGCTTTGATCAGTTTATTTCACGCAATGCACTCGACGGCCGCTTACCGCTAGATCGCTCTCTCCGGCTTCCCCCTCCACACGGCACGTCGAACGGTCCCGGAAGAACCTCCACTGCTCCTATCAATAAATATGATAAATAATTGTGGAAAACAAATTCTGCTGGTTCCTATGGATAATATGACTCTTGCTCTGTGCAGTCGTCGAGGTCTCGTTGCTTCATATGAATAAACAAATGGAGGGGAAACTGAATGATAAAAAGTGTTATCTTCGCTCCTGATTATCGTGGAACAAAAGTAAGGTTTTCAAAATTCGTAGAAAAATATCAGCTTTCCCATGCATTTTGTCTAATTTTGATACGACCATTTTTTCCTAACTGTTTTTTAGTTTGAAAAACGTTGTTTTTTTGACGCCATTTTTAAAGCTATCACATTGAAAAAATCGATTTTCCAAAAACGATAATTTGTAGTTCAACTCTTTGACTATCCAAAAACGTTTCGTTCATTGCTCTACGATTATCCGTAGGGCAAGAAATAACAATCTAATGGGTCACTTTTTTTAGTAACAAATTAGATTGTTGCTAACCTATCGATTGTTTTTCAACCAAATTGAAACTGTGGTTTCTACTAGTTGAAAGCTTCCCAAATTCACAGTTACAACCCCCAAATGCATTTCAACATTTTTCAATAGAGTAATGAAAAAAACGCCTTTTTTCGAATTCCGAGAGCAATAGTAAGGCAACAAATTGGATTATCGACATCGGGCCAACGCTTATCGATATATTTTTCAATTATCTACAACTTTCAATGTAACTTTTTTTCGATCCGACCAATAGTTTTCATTATATAAGCAAAAAACAAACAAAAATAATGTTTTCCGGCATTCAACCGCTAATTGTTGCTAAACGCACGGACAGAATCTGGCGCAAACTCTAGGGCCTAGGGGATAATAAGGACACATGTGTCTGTCGGAATCCACAGCTACTTTTCGGGTAGGCGAAAATCGTCATTTTGGGCTCTTGAACAGTTAATTCGATTGGATTATAATGAGCGGTGGTCTATTTATTTGCATGGTTTAAACTCTATCCGTATTTTGACGGACAGCAACGGTCCGTGCTGTGCCGGACAAATGGGCGACAACCTACTCTCAATCAGATTCTTCGCCTAGTGGTAATCTTGAATCAATTGAATCGATTCCTTCAGTTGATGCCAACCTATCCCCTCTTCATGTGGGATTTTCCTCATACAATTCTAGAGTTCTCCTTTCCACTGCGCGAGTTGGAGTTCGTGACAGTCTCGGTAGGTATCATCAACTTCGTTGTTTACTAGATTCTGGGAGCATGACATCCTTCATTACTGCCACTTGTGTCAAACGTTTGATGTTACCTTAAAACAAATTTTCCCTTCATCTGAGTAGATTAGATTCGATGAAAATATTGGCCAACCAAGGAGGAGTTCATCTAGCGGTTCGTCCAGTTCAACAATCATTTCCTCTTCTCGATGTTCATGCAGTTATCATTCGAAGAATATGTGACGATCTCCCTTCTTTTCCAACTCCGAAAATATGGCCCCATCTGTGCAACTTAACTTTAGCTGACCCTGATTTTCATAGCCCAGGTAATATCGACATTCTACTAGGGGCTGATGTTTTTTCTCGAATCATTCGAAATGGGATTATTTTTGGAAATGAAGGACAGCCCGATGCCATAAATACGATTTTCGGATATGTTCTCATGGGTAAAATTAATTTACCAGGACCTACTTCTCTAGTCTCCCTTTTGTGTGCCACATCTGAAAAGTCTTTGGAAAAAACTATTGAAAAATTTTGGGAAATCGAATCAGTTCCTGAATTTTTCCCAATTTCGGATGAAGACAGAGCTTGTGAAGAACATTTCCAAAATGTTGAGTATCCTTTCAAAAATGTTAATCCGTTTTTTTCCGGTATTAGAACTCTTGCACTCAAAAGATTTTATTCTCTTGAAAAACGTTTGATGAAAAACACCCAAATTTATGATCAGTATCGAGATTTCATGAGAGAATATATCCAGCTCAATCATATGGAACGGGTCCCTGAACCTCTAGGAGGCCAAAATCATTTTTATATCCCTCATCGCTGTATAATTTGTCCCTATAGTCTAACAACCAAGTTGAGATAGTCTTCAATGATTCTGCTAAGTTACCCAATCAATCATCATTAAATGATAGCTTGTTTGTTGGTCCTAAGTTACAACGTGACATTGGTACCATTCTTCTGGCCTTCCGACTACAGGTTTATGCCATAACTTGTGATATCAAAATCTTGTTCAGGCAAATTCTAATATTTCCTCATCAACGAAAATTTCAAAGAATTATCTGGAGATTCTCTGACAAAGACAAGATCCAGGATTATCAGCTCAATACACTCACCTATGGACTTACATCTTCACCATTTTTATCAATAAAAACCCCCTACAGTTAGCAGCAGACGAAGGTTCAGAATTTCCTCTCGCAAAACAATCTTTGGAAACCGCCAGTAGGACTGTTGAAAAAAGATGGATTTGAGCTCCGAAAATGGTCAAGTAATGATCCTTCGTAATTAGAAAAGCTCCCTTCGTCACATTTGGCAACAGATCCTTTAACTTTCAATTCCGACTCTGACAGTTCCCAGAAGGTTTTAGGACTTCAGTGGAGTCCTTGTTCAGATCATTTCAAATTCTCTACTCATTCTATTGATTCAAAATGTACGAAAAAAAATTTACTCTCGACTGTTGCCCGTATTTTTGATCCTTTAGGTTTCATATCTCCACTCACATTTCTTCTCAAACATTCAATCCAGAGATTGTGTATGAGTAAGTTGGATTGGGATGAGAAACCATCATCAGATATTATTCGTCTTTGGGAAGAGTATGCTTCTCAGGCTTCTCATCTAGATAATATCTCCATTCCACGCCCTTTGGCCCCTCGACAATTCAAATCTTGCGGAATTCCTTGTTTTGGGGACGCAAGTGAAAAGGGATATTGTGCCGTTCTCTACTTTCTATTTACCTTCGAATCTGATGAAACTTCTCTTCATTTCTTTCGAAATCCAAAGTGGCTCCTCTCAAGAAAATTTTCCTTCCAAAACTTGAATTGTGCGCTGCTGTCTTAGTAGCTCGTTCAGTATCCTACATTCGTCAAGTATACAATGGAAAATTACATTTCAATTGAATTTGTTGTTGGTCAGATTCAACTATCACCCTCTGCTGAATAAAATCCCCAACTTATAAATGGAAGACCTTCGTCAGTAATCGTGTTTCTTACGTACAGGAAAGGGTTCCTTCAGATTCTTGGTTTCATGTATCAACTGCTGACAACCCGGTGGATTGTGGATCTCGAGGGCTTCTTCCCGTGGAACTACACAACTTTCCTTATGGTGGGCGGGGCCATCATTTCTTCTCACACAAAATCATTTCCAATCTTCTATCGTTGAATTTTCTGACGAAGCTCTTTACTAGGAACGAAAACTCACTCTAACCGCAACCGTTAATGAACCAAATTTTCTTGAATTAATTTTATCAAACCGCTCCTCTCTTGATACCTGTCTGAGAATTATGTGCTATATTCTTCGGTTTATTAATTCTTCTTGAAAGAGATCCAAACATGATGAATGGATTACCTCATCAGAACTTCACCAATCTTTGATGATGTTTGTAAAACACACTCAATTATTGCATTTTTCTGAAGAAATCAAATCTTTGACAATCCCTAAAACTTTGAGAAAGCTATCTCCTTTCGTTGACGGAAATGGCATCTTACGAGTTGGAGGGAGATTGAGGCACGCTCCAATTTCAACTGACCGCAAATTTCCTGCACTTCTTCCGAACAGTTCCCGTCTTACTGATTTGATTATTGAAAATATCCATTTCGAATATTTCCATGCTGGAATTCAAATTATCCAATGTCTTATTGCACAACAATTTTGGATAATATCTTACGAACGTGCACTTCTTCGAAATGTATCTAAATGTTTCAAATGTTTCCGTATGAACCCTGTTTCTCCTCAGCCACCCATGGGAGACTTACCTCCCAAGAGAATTTCACGCTTAAAGCCCTTCTCACACTCTGGCGTTGAATATGCCGGGCCTTTTTCTATTACAATGTCCAAAACTCGGGGTGCAAAGACTACCAAAGCTTATGTTTGTCTTTTCATATGCTTCGCTACCAAAGCGATACATATCGAATTAGTTTTGGACCTAAAATCTGATGCTTTTCTTGCCGCCTTGCGGCGATTTATAGGTCGAAGGGGTAGGTGTCAATGTCTTTATAGTGACGGAGGTACAAACTTCAGTTGAACAGTTTTTTATCCAAAGCTGCAACTAAGGAAGCTCTCGAGTGGAAAAGAATTCCCAGCGCAGCTCCCTTTCTCGGAGGTTTATGGGAGTCAGCAATAAAATCTCTGAAATCTCATCTTTTGAGAGCAGTAGAGGATCAGATCCTCACTTATGACGAGCTTCTCACTGTATTAGTGCAAATAGAAGCACTATTAAACTCACGCCCAATTTCTCCGATCAGCAATGACCCGAACGATTTACTGGTCCTAACTCATTTCCTTACAATGGAAAGCCTCACCGCACCCCCGGAACCAGATCTCTCCGAAGTTCCTCTGAACCGCCTTTCACGATGGCAACTTCTATCCCGCATGCACCAGGAATTTTGGAATAGGTGGTCGAAAGAATATCTCCACACTTTACATCAAAGGGCAAAGTGGTTTGATACAAGTAACAACAATCCCATCAAGAGCGGAGCTTTAGTGCTCATTAAATCTGATAATTTGCCACCTTTCAAATGGCTCATGGGGTCGAATTGTAGACACATTTCCTGACACATTTTAGATGGACATATCAGAGTTGCTACCGTTAAAACGGCGAATAACATATTGAAACGACCGATTACCAAGCTATGTCCTCTCCCTTAGGACCAGGACACTTCACATCCTCTTTAAAACACATAGTATTTTAGGTGGGCGGTAATGGATCGTCCACACCCTTGTGAACGTCTTTTATGTAACTCATATAATTATGTATATACATAAGTTTTTTCAATTTTTGATCAATCCCCAAAATCTGCTTTTCTAATTTAGTTCATTCACCCTGTATATTTTCGCGAAATATGCCTTCAAGACTTTACTCGAAGCTAGCGCCTCAGGTGCTAGCAGCAATAAGTAAACAAGTAATGGTCGCGAGTGATCGCCGTAATTTTATCGATCATACACCTTAATCATATCAAATTCAAAATATCGCACAAAAAGGATTTTAAGCAGACTTATCGAGCACCTACCACCACGAAATTACAAGAAGCTGCAAGTCCTTCAGCCCACGACTGTTACCTGCCGGCCGGCCAACGGTGGAAGTTTAAAACAAAAGGTAAGGTCTTTAAGGCACGTTATATCTCTCCAAAATTTACCGCAGTCCTTTTTTTCTCTCTTGAGCTGAGTTGTGAATTCAACTCCAAAACAAAACAAACGGCATCAAGTGAATCTTCCTTCCCCTTCCCATCAATACCATTTATAACAAGGTTTTTTGATCGTTGGTCTCGCTTTATTTTTTCAATATCTTTTTGTTGGTTGATCATTCTTTGAATGATATAATCCAATTTATTTAATGTTATTGATTGAATCACGAATTTTGTTCTCAAAATCAATTATGGAGTCGACTAAATTACCTTGGTCGCCTCCCACCGGCGACATTTGTCTTTAAACATAGCATCGGTCAGACCTTGGTGTCACAATGATTCCAGCTTCTCGATCCGTGATGTGAGATGTTTGTTTTGATTTTGTATTTTTTTCATGATAGACATACCTCCACGAGTACCTACTGGCATTATATAGTTCACTGAACACTAATGAGTTATACACACTAACTATAAGAATAATTCAGGAATTTGGTACTCATGTCAGAGAGCTACTCGCAAACACGTCCTACTCAATTAACGCCATCTCAATTTCCATGATTCACCATGAAAGTATCTTGGTTACTTCTGAATCAATCCTGAAATTTCAAAAATGATAAATTCGATTTTTCAACGAGATTTCATTCGATTGATAGTCATAGAAATAAGAAGGGTGTTTTATAGAGGGGAAAATTACTATGAAACCCTTTGAAATCTTGTAATTATGTATAATATGATGATGAACAATTTTGGATGATAAATTGCGAAATTGGTTTAGAAATAGCAAGGGGCCATCTATAAAGAATTAGTGGTACCGTATGATGTCCAACTCGGTGATATACGGTATGTTTAATGGACATCTGCCAGGTTGTTCGATGGACGTAGAGAGGGATGTTCGATGGATGTCCAGCAACATTCGTAAGGACGTTCGAAGCATATATTTGAGGAAGTCAAATGGATGTCATTATTGCTTGAAAATTGGTACTTCAGGATCGAGGTCTTTCAATGACGTCCTAGAGACATCCTGAAAGGGTGCCCTCAGTTAAGTCACAAGTGAGACATTGCTGCATCCTACAGACGTCCTATGGACGTACACGGTACCAAATTTGAACGTTTCATGGACGTTCTGAATGTCTCAACAGGACGTCTGAATGACGTTCATTGGTCATTGTGCTATTGGGGTTGTAGGACATACCCTCTGAATATCTTATCTAAAGACAAACTATTTTTTATTATATTGATTTTTTTATATGAAAAAACTATATCAATACGATTTTCGACCCATTCACTGTTTGTTTTCAATTATCAATATTTGTTTTGATTTTAACTAGATGAATTTTCGGATATTTCTCGATTTGATTTCAAGAAAAACTCTATTGAATTTAATGATTGACTTCGTCTGAATTTGAAAATAGTGTGTCGATGAGTAACCAACTCATCTTCAACTGATTCAATTTCTCTAATAATTTTTCGAATATCACATAAAGTAATGCTATTTTTCATATCAAGTATCAGTTTCCTGATCTTTAAATGGAAATTTCGAATTTGTTGTCCAGTTCTTTCCTCTTGATCCATTGTGCAAACCATAGTTTATATGATTTGAAGAAACAATTGCTGGCTCCTGCATTTCAGGAGAAATATTCTTCGATTCTTTGACGATGACAATCTGATGTTATTCTTGAACCAAATGTTTAAATTGTTCACCCTAGTAGATACTCAACGTTCGCTAATTTCTTGGAAGAACCCCATTCCTGTGTATAAAAATTTGGGCAATTCTTGACTGATAATATTTATAGATGGCATAAATCTCCGAGTTGCAGTTTTATGGTGGTCCTAAAGAAAACTCTTTGTCGTTTTGTCAAGCTTTCGGAAAATATTTGTTTCCTTCCTCAGAACAACTACAAGAAGACAAAATAATAAATACAGAAAAATTATTGAACCTACTTACATAACTTGAGTGAAAAAATAGGGATGAGCATAAAAAATGAGAATATATTCGACTTACAATATAAAAATAAAATTTGAGGTAAATTTCAGATTCAATTTGATTAGTAAATATCAAGTATCAGCATTACTATAATTTTTTCACTCGTCTCTGTTCAATTTTAATATATACGTGTGAATTTTACTCAGATTAGTGAGGTCATTTTTTTTCTTCAAGGTGTTACCCTCTTCATTAACATTTCTAAATACGTTCTTCTGAACATGTTATTTTCTATTTCGAGTAATCTCACATTACTAAAACACATTCCAAGGTCAAATTGATTGTTCTAATGCACATAAATTTATATTTCTTCTACGATCACTTTTATGTGAAATAATTCTACTTTTCACGAGTTTAGACTTTTGACCAATGTTTACTTTATCACAGTCGTTACAATGAATTTTATAAACTACATTTATAAACAACATTACTCTACTCTTACAGAAGGATGTGAAACTGTGATAACTCTTTGTTTCATGCTGAATAAACACAATTCTTGGATTCTTCCCCTATTATGAATTGTATATGCAGATCATAACTGTTGAATATTCGCAGTATCTCATCGTACTGATATCGTTTTTCCACCAGATATCAAACATATTTTGTCTCTATAGTCCAAAAAAATGAAGCTGAACAGATGGTAAAACCTCGCAATTTTTTCGTCCAGCACCAATTTGTATAAAAATTTGGGATTAGGCTTATTTTACCCTCTAGTTCATTTCCTATATTGTTCCGTAGTAAGTTTTTCGTTTTTTAGGGGTGAAGACTACCCCTTAATGTCAAAAATTATAAAATAACATCAAAAACCTGAATATGGGTGAAAATAGTTAAATAAGGATTGTTTCATGCCTTAGGATACAATTTCATAATGTTTCAACCTACCCTTGTCAAAAACTATCCTTGAAAACATTGAAATTTTTGTAATATCTTCGAACTTTAGAATACACTGGTGAGAAATCAACGAAATATACACTCACACACGCATACACACAATTGTGTTACATTTTAAGATATGACACTCATTAGAACAACACAAACCAATATTATTAGCAGGTGGTACAGGAAATTAATTCAATACCGTTAGTCCCACATGGCTGGAGATATTGGAAAATGAACAGGATGATGGCGCAATATCTTCCTTCCGGAATGAATTAATCAGTATAAAATCACATCAATGGTACATAAATGATATAACTCGTTGGTGGTTCAATATATTCAAGCCCTAGGTAGAAAAATTGTTCAAATGTCTAGAAGTTGAAAAAGCAATCGATCAAAGACTACTACTTGAATATCACAATAATTTGCTTCTCTACTATAAAAATAAATTAGACCAAGGTGAAAATGTCATCAAAGAATTTTGTGAAACTAAATTCCGGATTTTTGATCCAAGTGAACAAAGAATGAAAGAAATATGTACTAATGAAAATTAAACTGCAGAAATTGACATATTAAAGATGTGAGATATTTTGAAAATGAAAAATATTACAATGACAATAACATTGAAATGCTGATAAACAACGAAACCAATGAAAATAAGAGAATCAACAAAGGGCATGATCAAATATGCGGAACAGGCTTTCACCCATAAATTCAAAGATGTTTCGAATGAAATTAGCGATATGATGTGTCTCTTACCACAGATGAAGAACAATTTAAACTCGGAGGACAAAGCAAATTTGCAAAAAGAAACAAACTCGAAAGAATTAATTACAGCGCTCAAGAATTGGTCAAACAAAAAATGTCCTGGGATTGATGGAATCACCTATGAGTTTCACCGAATATTTGTTGATGGAAATCATGATATTTCATTGAGAGTGTTCAATGTATTTTTTTCAGAAAATACCGAACCACCGGAAGGCTTCTCAGAAGCAGTTATCATATTACTCAAAAAAACGAACAATGCAAATGAATTGGAACACTTCAGACCAATTACCCTGCTCAACACTGATTATGAAAATTTTGCGATGATAATAGCAAATCGTATGACAAGTATTTCACGTAAAATTCTTAGTAGGGGACAGACATGTGGAACTCACTAGAACATAATGAATGATCTCTTGATTACTCATGATATAATCTTACTTTTAGAAAACTATGCTCAAACGAGTAATGCAATAGTTAGCTTGGATTCGAAAAATGCATTCGATAGAGTGGCACACGATTATTCATAGAAAATACTTGCCAAAAGTGGCATTCTAGATATTCTCATAGTATGCCTAAGAAATATAAGAAATACGGGTTGAGCATAAACGACGAACTAACTAAATTCGTATATCCGATCCCAAATAAGTGTTCTCAAACAATTTTCAACACACTGCTACTATTTTTCCAACATTACGGTACCCCGCTAAGGATACATTGTAACGCAAGTAGAGAATTTGATTCAGCTATGATGAATGACCTATGTACACTTTACGTCATTGAACTGACACATTCAAGCGTGGATCATCCATATGCTGATGGTTTCTTAGAAAGATTTCACGCTACTCTATTAGAAATAATAAGAATCCATTCTTCTAACCACCCAGAAGAACACCCCTTCACGGTTTTACCGTACTCGGTTATAGCATAAAATAATAATAATTCAAGAAACAAAACTCACGGCGGCGTCGGTAGCGGAAATAGGCCGACGTTGAAGAAATTAAAAAAAAATAAAAAAAAACTCACGGATTTACTCCTTTTGAATTGATATTTGGACATACATCCGGTAGACCTCCCGGAAATCTTTATAATGAAAAGTAATTGATCACTAAATATGTAAGAGACTTAAATAATCGCATATTTCATTATTATAAGATAGCAAGGAAAAAGATGCAAGACAACAAGCAAAAATCTAAAGAACGTTATGACGAACGTATTCCAGAAAAACGATACGAATATCAAGTAGGAGATCTTATCTATATCAAAGAATCAAAGAATCGGAAATAAATTACAGGAAAAATTCAAAGGACCATTCAAAATAACGATTAGCCCTATTAATACCACCCTTGGAATATAATATAATGAAGATATTAACATGGTTATCTCCAACACCAAATGGAAGTTATTGGTGGATAAAAATACTACTCTTTCACGAGATTCCCTCGAAAAATAATAGTAGAATATTAAGTTCTCCGATCAATTTTTTCCCAACTGACAACATGCGATAACAAAGACAAACATTACATGCTGAAGTAAAAGCACATAAATCTATTACTGCAAATCTGAAAAACTATTGACGAAAAGTTTCAAGGAGTCAGTCTAGATACTGAAGGACAAAAACGCGGAATAATAAACGGTATAGGGACAGTATTTAAAGCAATTACAGGTATTTAGATTACAGGTATTCACTTTACTCAGTATTTACTCAGCATTTTGTACACATGAAAAACGAAAGGGTAGAGAAATCCAGTGTCGCCCAACACGCTCTAAACTCTAGAAAATGACCACATATTGGTGAAAGCAATCTAAAACTGATCGAGCATATGTGCATGACACTCGATGCATGTGAGAATCTAGAAATAGCAAAACGTAAAAATAGCATGAATGGTGACAAAGGACGTATTCCTTTCAGCCCGCTCATTAGTATTCAGAATAATCAATGATAACAGATAGCATCATATGGATTGCCGAACTGATATCAATTTCCATCATTGTCCTATTAAAATCATTTCCTCATTCTTATGGTATACGACTATTTACGATATGCCTGCATATCGTAATTATTCGAGTTAGATACAAATGGTAAAACTATTGAAATAGGACCACAAAATAAATTGGTATCCTATCATTGATACATGTACCAGTTTAATGAAAGTTTGGAAATATTGAAAATTCACTATAAAAATTATTGTATATTCCAATGAAAATCTGTCTACATTGTCCATATTCTTTGAAATTTGATTATAGATCTAGGGCCGGTTGCATAAAAGCCAATTAAGTATTTGATGTCACGTTAGATATTTAACGTGGCGTTAAATGCGAGATTGGTTGCACAGAAATTCTGATCAGTGACAGTCACATTAATTCAATGCCACGTTTACTTATGATCATGGCTATTCAACGTAAGATCTCGGTTGCATAAAAGCCAATCAAGAGCTAATGTCAAATCAATTCGCATTTGACGAGGCATTAGCCTAATCACCGCCGCTCCACTGATTAATCCTGTCAAAAATAATTTGGATATTCTTGAATTTTCGGTGAAAATTGTCGACATTTTAAGTTTTGCTGTGAATAAGCTCATATAAGGGAGGTAGGTATATGAAATATTGCCACAATTAAGGTTGGTGTATATATATATATATATATATATATATATATATATATATATATATATATATATATATATATATATATATATCATTACAGAACATGTCTCCAATATCATTGTCTTCATTATCAGG